>DWLO01001772.1:0-14031 GCA_018245335.1 Dalla quadristriga | reverse complement strand
TGGGTGTTACCGCTTCATTTTAAGTCTAATCAGTTTACGGCGCTACTCAGAAGTGCCCTTTTCTTAATTGCAGGCATAGGATTTAACGAGGGCACAAGAACGCGATTACTTTACAAATTCTGATATTTTTACTTTGAGCTCAATGATGACGATTAGCTGCGAAATAACTGCCTGCTTTAATACTTGTTACTTTTCCTTTTGAAGTTCCCGTTTAATAATTGTAATTTATGATTGATTTTTCCTCTAATTCGACATAAAAAGTAAAGAGTTTTCTTTCAATAACGCAGTATGATTTAAGTAATTCTTTAAGACTTTACTTTAGTCGGAGCTCGGCACTAATAGTACGGCAGAAGCTTCAGTATGCCTTTGTAATTTCGCCTGTGATTTCAACTATGACATATGATTTTACGTTAACTAAAATTGTGCCACTGCTGGGCCAAGGTGTTCCCGGTGAAAATCGACTTCTCTCGACTACCAACTGTGTCCCACCAGCCTTCTAGACCGTCCCAGTAAAGTTTATTTGGACCTGCTCCGGCTTAGCCACCATCTGCCGGCATCCAATGTATGACAGCGCTGCCCTGTCCGCGTGCATACGACTGACCTGACCCGCCCACTCCCATTTCAGTCTTATAGTTTTGTCTCCTATGTCCGCAATCGCAGCCCATCCTATGCAGTTCGATATTGCGGACCGCTAGGACGATCCGCTTCATGGCTCTTTGACATATCTGTGAATTGTATTAAATCTGTCTTCTCTCTCTTTTCAAGGCACATCAGTCCACTGCTGGATATAGGCCTTTCCCAAGGCTCAGCACTGAGCCCGATCCTTGGTTCTTCGCATCCACTTGCTGCCAGGTGCCTTGCGCAGATCGTCGCGCCACCTAGCAGGAGGTCGCCTCTTTGTCTGCTCTCCGGCTGATCTGACCAGCCAATTGCCACTTCTGCTTGCAAGCCCTCAGAGCTTTGTCGGTGACTTTTGATCCTCTTAAGAATGTATTCATTCCATATTTCATCCCGGAGGGTGTAAGAGTGTATGTATCCTGTGATATAAAGTTTTTAATAATGAAATGATATAAATTTATTATTTATTTATTTTAAATCAGGTTAGTCAATATTAATACAATTCACCTTATAGTGGCGAAGGCGACTAATGTTTAAAAGTCAAAATGAATGAGTATACAAATTTCAGCATACTTATGAAAAAAAATAAAGTCAAAATAAATGCATAGAAAGAACATTTTAAATCAAAACGAGAACCCATCTACAACATTTTCTTTTCGGGTTGGGAAATTGGTCTTAAAACGTCCATTGATGTACAGATAAAACCCCTAGAGCTACAAAAAGAAAGCTTTTTATCATTATAATTTAAAAAAGTCCGAACAATCGAGTTCAAGAATAATATTCTTTACAAACTTTACAATATGCCTTGTCCATTAGCTCTTAAACGAGAGGCTTTTTGGTACTAAATCATTTTAGGGCCAAAGAAGACTAGTCCTTCCCGTGGGCACTTCATAAATTCTCTCTGTGAATATTTTTCCTAGAAAACAAATTGTATTACTGTTACAAATTTTAAAGCTAAAAGGGAATGATTTCTTGTGTTACTTAAATTGTTTTGTTTGTTTCGATTTATACTGATTATATTTCACTATTCCCCTTAAATATAATAAACTTGATGTTTTCACGTCCTAAACTGCACAACAACTGGTCATTAGTTTGTTTATAAACGCTATTCAGAACAACTGGGTTGCGTAACTTTTAACTAGAGAATTGGCACAGTTTAAGAGGTATTGTCTCAGAGGTCCATAACAATAGTTGAATAAAACCGAACGGGTGCCTTTATCACTGTATATCCTTTTTTTATGTAATTGAAATACCAAATCGGCATGCAATCAATCCCACCAACCACTGCCGCCCATGAACATCCGTTGCAAACCTCCAATAGGACTGTGGGAGGGTTATTTCATAACATTTCAATTTCCTAGACTTAAAAGGTTTATTTTTACTTTACTCGCTTTAGAGTAGGCACGAGGTGAATTTACGACCTTACCCGGCAGACACCGGACCCGACAAAAAAAAAGGTGCAGCGTGAAAGAAAGAGAAACCAATAAACCAACAATCTCAAATTTACATTTATAATAATTAATAAGGATTAGTAGTAGTTAAAGTGCTGATAGTCGCGGGACGAATGTAATTAAACGTCCTCGACCGTCAGCTGGATAACAATAACGACAAGGCTTGTCGGAGAACTTCGGGTGGTCAAAAAACTTCCAACACTCGGACTGGCCACTAACCTCTCCACCAATCCTCACTCAAATGGCAGTAATAAACTGGGCAGAGCATTTGTATCTTAGCGAAGATCAAGTATGTTTCTGGATTCAAATAGCTGGAGTAAGATGCATACTTGACCCGCGCTATGAGCGAGCATGTCGCAATGCAGGCTGCATCAGTGCATGTCGTTGTGTAACTAAGCAAATGGGAAATTAAAAAAAATAGACGCACAGTATTTACCAGGTAGCATGCTTACCTCAACAAGGGATACTTAAAGGCACGTCCATTTGCTACTTAGACCACATAAAAATAGTACGTGTTTAATAGCGGCGCCGAAAAAGGCAAGAATAGATACGACATTAAGAGCTTTCTTAGAGCAAAGAAAATTACGAATAGTTACTGCATTCAAAGGCAATCCCGGCCACTTTTGGTACAAGTGTCACAGACGCCAAATACGGTTCGTCTTATTCGAAAGACGCAATTCATAGATTGATAGAACCTAAATAGAAATTTAAAAAATGTGTTGTTAAAATGATTCTAGAATCACACCACGTCTTAGCTTCGTCACTATACCGAAAATTAAGAAAGGTATAATGTTACTTCATTGTTATTGTTCACTAAACTGAATAATATATACTTATTACAAATAAATAGGCAGTTTAAACAGCTCGTCAAATCGTAGGTATAACTTCAACCGTCAGCTCTTAAAGAGTCACTGCAGGACGTAAAGTGGATATAACGTGTTACCTACAAGTGGTATTTTAAAAACCATTCAGCTTCCTTATGGTCTGGAACCTTATTGTTTTAAAAATTTATCTATACTTGCGTATATTACACGTTAATTGTATTTGTGAAAGAGTAGTAGTTGGTATAAAGTTTTGGTGCAAAATGCAAATCGTAGACAGTACCGCTATTATCAGTTTACCTTGTAAGCGCACTGCCGCAGTCTATTGCGAGATCGTCAAACCGCTAGCCAAATGTTGAAAACATGCCGCGGTATTAGTACCTATTAGTTATATTTTGCTTGTAAAATTTCTTACAACGTTCTTTAGCTCGGCAAGTTGCCACCCGTTAGACAGATTTATAACCATTGTAAATCGTCGTAAATCAATTTTCGTTAAGATAAATTGTATAGTTGGAGACGCAATAACGTTTCTGGCAGAGAGCGTTTGAGCATCGTCTCTACGGGCTTCTTTGCTAGCCCCCGATAAGTTTTTCGACTTCAAAGATAGATGGCGATAGTGTGGTTTGATAAGCTAAATTGCACTATGTAAAGACGCAATAAATTAGGTGTTTTAGCAAAGAGCTTTAGAGAGGGAGAGGATGATAGTGAGAGCACAGATAAAGCAAGTGATATTTAAGCATTCAAGAAGCACATTATTCTGAAAAATCAGAGAAACCTACGATTCAGGAGCTAGGAAACACTCAAAACTCTATTGAAATCAGGTAAGTCGTCCTCTTAGGGTTGGCAAACATTTTATTACCAGTTGCGTGTGTGTATTCTTCGGAATACTTATATCGGTTCATTTCGCAGAAAACCGCACGGCTGTTTGAATGCAACGCCGCAAACGTGTTGCTTGCTCACAATGAAAAACAAAAGTTTTTATCTTACACACGTGGTATATACTAATAATATTAAAAACGCACCTACGTATGTGGCAGTTAATCGCCAATAAAGTGGGATTTATCGCGTAATACACGCGGCCAGCGCGCTCGCGCGTAATATAAATACGACATTTACGGTATATTTTTATAATAATTTTTTACAGCATGGTGCAATAAACTGACCTTTGTGTGTCTGTTTGCGTGTACTATCTGAATGTTGCATGGCAACACCCAAACGATTTCAGCATTCAACGCGGGTTCTTTTGTTGTTGAGACGGTTCTCAAGAAAACCGCATTGGAATCGGATTATCCATTAGGTACGTAGTAGTAGGTTAGGTAGTAGCTACGTTCCGTTTTTTTTTATTTATTTATTTCGAATATTAGACACCCTTTTATAATACTGTTCCTGTAAAATTGTATGTGTGCATAAAATAAGCAAAAAATGGTAATATTCATTTAAACATAAAATTGCAGAGACAAAGATACAACGGCATTTGAGTGAAATCGCTAGAGATTTTCACAAATTTAGCTCAAGTTATGTGAAGAACGAATTGAAAAAGGTAAAGCAAGCGCGCTGTTATATTAGTCCGTTAAAATTGTGTGCCAGACATTTGTTTCCTTGGAGTAATCTCCTCGACCCGAGGTGCTTTGCAAAACTGATTACGAGTTCAAATTAAGTCGTAAACTCCCACGAATTACAGCGCATTAATGTAGGCATCGCTTTTAAGAGTAACTTACGGTGCCAAGAAAAAATTTACTTATGGCTGTCTGAACGTTACTGGGGTATGTACGGTGGTATTCGAGGAGTCATTTACGGTGAGGAGTTGTCGTAAACAGTTATAAAAAGGTAGGGTGCACGAAATGTTACAGTAAAAGAAGGAAACAAGTAATATTAGATCGAATAAATAAATAGGGAATCATAGATAATGAAATGGTTTTAAATTTAGCTGTGACTGGTCTCTGCTTAGACCATGCAACATGTTCTAAAGGCCTCTCATGTAAAATTTCGTGTTTTCGTTTCTCTGTTACTAAATGATTTTGTAAAAATGCTGAAACAATTAATACCTATTACGGCGAAATCATTTTGCCAAGCTTATGGTTGAATTTCGTTAGTAACACAGTTAGTCAAATTTCTACTACACACGATACTAGTTTGGCTAAAAAGCCAAAAATACCTATTTTCTTGATTCTAATTTAAATAGTTAAGGAATAACCATTGTTTATAAAAACAACATTTTCGTAAGTAAGGCTACTAAAAAAAATTGAATTTCAGTGAAAGAGTGCTTAGAATCGGTTCGGTAGTTCCAAAGATTAGCGCCTATGCAGGGTAAACCAACAAACAAACGGCTAAACCAAACAACCGATCTTCATATTATTTGGTATTTATATAGTTAAAGTCACGGAGAAGGTCATAGAATACTTTTAAAGCTGAATACTGATCATAATTTTAACGCTTACGAAGTCGCGGGCACTAGCTAGTATTGGTATAAATCATGAAAACAAATGCTACGTATGCTATGTTCAGCCATTTTCATCCTTCATTTGGTTCTATATAACTACAGTTCAGAGAATAGTTAAAATCGTTAATGTAATGACCAATAGGTATATTAATATTGGTTCGCATGAATGGTCAGGTAATTGTCTCGTCAGATTCAATACAACATCTACTGCAGTTAATTATTGTGAAGTAATTAGTAATACAGATGCTGACAACATCTAGTAATTATTATATTACTAGCTGTTGTCCGCGACTTCGTCTGCATTAAATATTGTGATGTTTGCGTACCCAATGGATTTGTCAGTTTATTCGGGAGCAATTCTCAATTCTCAATTATCGATTCTCGATTCTCAATTCTTTATTGCACACATTATGGTACGGTTACAAAGGGTCTTATAAATAATTTCTGACCCTGAAGAGTTGACAGTGAGACCGGACCGATTTATTCTATAACTGTAAATTGTACAGGTTAATTTATATTTCCAGATAATCGTTTATAAAAACATTTCTTAATATAGAATTTCTTAAGTTTTGCCGAAAAGTCCTTGTCATTTTCTATTAAACTGATTTTGTCGGGTATTTGTTGAAAATTTTTACAGAGTTTGGACCGGAGCAATAGTATTGTATGACCATCACCATGTGTAAAACTACCTCTCTACCAAATTCGATGAAGATCGGTTGCATGGTTTAGCTATGAAGGTATATGTAACAAACAAACAAACTCACATTTATTAGTGAGTTAACTAGACTTCGCGCGCCACCCGCGAAATATTCGGTTTTCCATTTAAACGGTCATCCCCTATTTGACCCCCTTAAGGAATGCTCAACCCCTCCTCAATTGGGGGACTTAAGAATACCCGCAGTGTTTGGAAAACTACGACATATTATTTTGATATACGTAATTATCGTACCTGAGAGCAACACTTTTATGTGTTGGTATACGGAACTAATACGTGGTCAATAGCCGATCAGGTCAAGGTCAGCCTGCTGTGGCGATAGTATTGCTCTTAATTTTGCAGGTGAACTGACGACCTGAAGAAGACAGCAAGTAACGCGCAGGAGGACTTAGAGTGTTGATCATGCAGCCCTCGTTTGCACTTGCACGGAGGTGGTACCAACCCGCACCCATTTTTGCCGTTATATTATTGTTTTCCAACAATTGTGTTTCGGTGGGAAAGGTGTGGATCCCGGCTACACTTATACAAAAGACCAACGTAGTCCTCAAGGGTAGCAACGCATTTGCGGCCAGCTTCAAAAAGAACCATTATTAACACCAACTATCAGGACTTACAGAGTCCTTTCTCCCATAGTCCTTATATTAACGAATACAACTAACATTCCTATTAAGAGCTCATACTAACTAGACGAACATCCCCAGCTCCTTTTACGGTACTGTTCGAGGTTTGTCACAGATGTCATGGGTGCATGAAGCTGCATGCTGGTTTACTATATTATTCTTTTTTTTTAACTTGTCCTGGTTTGACTGGCTATAGTTAACAGACATTTAATTTTGCGCTGTCTTACCTATCTTCCGCACGCAGAATGTTGAATGTCGCTTGTTTTTAGCAGCTTTCAAAGCACTTAACCTTTGTTTCATAGGACTGACACATTTGTACCCGCAGTGTGCTATTAATTAATCTGTGCTTTACCACAACTGTCTCTATGTGCTTGTATCAAACAGAGACGAAACCGCCTTTGTAAGAAACTGCACAGCGCGCACTAACGAGCGAACAGGTTGGCATATTAAAGTTCTAAGTGCTTCGGCAATCAAGATACACTTGACGGGTTGCTTTACTCGTTAATCCGGGCGTTGTCAACTAAGTCGTATTTAATGCAGGCGATATTGATGCTCTCAACTAGTCTCAACACATAGCGCTAACACGATGAACTGAAGCCGTCTGTTTCATCTCTGTTTACCTTTTCCGTTACAATGAAGCGGCTCTTGAGCACGGCTCTTGTGAACGGTTGTTTTATTCATTACTTACTAATAAGTTAAGGCTTTAAATTTTGTCTTAAATGTAAGGTATTCACCAACAGCGTCTGCGGACAGTTTTATATAAACTTTAATTTAAATTATGTAAATGAGCAGGCAGTGGTGTCCAATAGGGCGTAAAATATGTGAGTAAATATAATATATAAAGGAAATATATAAAAGTAATACATATATATAACATACATAAATTTAAATAAAACAGAACTTAAATTTATATTTCTGTCTGCTTTTTTAAAATATTATACCGGTTTATTTTGTTAAAGCATCTCACACATGTTATTATCAAACGGACACATCCAGATTTGCAGGCAGAAAAATATTTTCAGTAGTTAACAAAATGAAATGAAAATGAATAGAATTAAAATTTAACATTGTTTAGTTTTATATTGCATCCCGATAAAAATAACAAGCAAGCGATCGTAAACTTTATAGGTGTTTTTCATAACGGAAAACGAAATATGAACCAGACTCGTTCGTTTTAAAAATCTTTAACTTTGATCACCCAACGAGACCGTTATCACACTATTCATTCAAATTAATGGATGGACGGATGATGGATATTTCGATTCGCCGTCTTTCGTCTCTACTCAGTCTGTCAATTTATCTTACTGTGAATCCTTCTATTGTTCCGATTATTCCATATGTACGTTCATTCTATCCTCTTCTCTTTAATTTTTCTCCCCGTTTTTCAGTCCGTTTGGCTGTCTGATTATGTTTAGCGAATTGCAAACTGGCTTGCCGTACTATGTTGAGTTATTGACTTCTTTTATACTTACTGTATGTTCTTGCACGAGATTTTAAAGATTCTAATTATTTATTTTTTATTTAATTTCTAGAATCCTAAAGTCGTGTTGTGTTGTCAAACAAACAGATGTTAGGAACAAAGTGAAATCATCATATTTCTTTTCCCAAGATACTCAATGTATTCAAATACAGCATTTAACTTTATTCGTCGTTACATGACTGCCGAGTACAACGTTGAAATACGACTCATCAAAAAGACAGTCTTTGTGAACAGAAACGCATACACGTCGTAGTGTGTCTTCAATCGAGGTGGAGCGGGTGGGTACCTCGGTGGCCATGAATATTAACACGCATGAATATTCCGACAATGTTTGCACATTTCTTGCTCGCGAGGCACGCTTTTCAACTGCCGCGCATAATTTAATACACGCACTCGGGACAAGAATAAATTTGTGATAAATTTGTATGATTACCGTTTTTAAACTACGATTTTAAAGAGATCTTTATGTCACTGCTAGGGAGAGTTGGCCACATCGTCCGCTAGAAATCCCGAAGTACAGAACATTTTAAAAAGCGAAAAAGGGTACAGTTTAAGATGTTGAGATATAACAATAAATAACAATAAACAATATATACGGTAATTACAGTAACCTTCTACAACCCCTGAAAATTATATCAAATCCGTACAGCAGTTTCGGAGTCTATTCACGACAAAAAAACGCAGACAGACCAACAAACAAAAACGCTAAATTCATTTGATTATGTTTAGGTTGAATATATATAGCACATTCCAAATTTTATTTATTGACTTTAACTTAAACATCACAGACGAACACTCCAGTTTCATTTAGAATAATAAATAAGATAAGATATTAATATTTTTATGTAAATTAAAAGGTAAGATAATAATATTTTTATGTAAAATTACATAGAAACATACAATCGATCTCCAAGTATCCGTATTCAAAGTATGTATTTTATTTACAGTCAATATTCCATTTCACGTAAACAACTATACGCACAGTAAAAATATTTGTAAAAACACATAATGTGGTAGGATAAAACATTGTATCCATAATACGCATAGGCGTGTTACCCGCGCGTATTATGCGATAAATCCCACTTTATGGGCAGTTAAACGCTTGTACCACCACCACATACGTAAGTATCTCTTAAACATTATTAGCGAATAATAAGGATATAAAGGACATATTGTTCCACTGCTTAATCAACGATTGTTTTCGAAATACGTCTATTTGCTTTACAATGTCTCAAAGTTACCATTACTAAGTGCTCGTACAGTTCATAGCTCTGCCAAAGTTTCGTAGGTACAAAAAGTTGAATGGGTGTCCCCAGTGGCACAGTTCATGAGTAATTCAATATTTCAAAGGGCAATCGTTAATTCTACCTGGACCTGGACGTCGACGCGACGGCGCCTACTCTGGGTGGTTTAAAATGCTTTCAATACTTACACCGCTCCAAACCACGTGGTAAACCATGCCGCTTCATTGTGGATTGAAAAACCTAGGACTTTTTTTCGTCAGTAGTATTAATCGTTATCTTTGAGTCGCAACCTTACGTTTTTCCTTTCTTTTTCTCTTTCATTTCTCCAAAATCCAAGTCAAACTATGTTTCTACTGTCTAATATTATGTGTTATATGTTACTTTGAGTGTGTAAACACTTATTATAAAGAATACTTGCGTCGATACTGAAACGAATAATACGCTCAAGGTCCCCACAATCTCCAAATGCTTTAAAAACGTAGCCGAAGCCAAGGCTCTTGTTCTTTAGATCTTGAGCTTATAAGCCGCATCTGCTGCTGCGCCAGTTATTGCCGCAGTAGATTGGACATGCTTGAACATGCATTATACAACGCTGAGGCTGTACAAAACCTGTATGAGCTGCTTGTGAGCTGGTTGGGTTGTTAGTTAATTATAATAACGTAAAAGCATACTACGTAAGAGATGCAACAAAATTTGCAGAGATATTTTTTACATATTTCCCCGAAAATATACTTGTTTATGAAAATGTGATTACGAATGAGTTCCATTATGGCGTACGCTTCTTTGTTTAATTACACAACGGCACATGCACTGATGCGGCCTGCATTGCGACATGCTCGCTCATAGCGCGGGTCAAGTATGCATCTTATTCCAGCCATTTGAATTCAGAAACATACTTGACCTACGCTACGAAGCGCGACGTAAGCTCAGTTTATCCCGGGTGTAACATCAACGAAAAATGCTGTTATTTAGTTGCCAAAGAAATAGCCGTTCCTTTTATAAACGTCAATTTCTGACGACTATTCACCTGGAAATGTTGACATGCTCGAGTAAGTTATATCTGTCTGCTACTGTTATAAGATACCAACTTTTTAAAATGTATTCTTAAACAATATTTCTGTACTTTTTCTGACACATTTTATTCGACACGTTGATAAATTCATTTGAAGCGTTAGAGTATTGTTGTGACTCCGTTTGTGTAGGCGTTAGTGTGACTACGTTATACAAACTGTAGTAGGTACCTACCTACCTATCGTATTTTCAGAAAGTGAGAGTCGTTAAATCGCTAAATTTCACTATCTTTCGTTGTAATTACTTGTTGATGACTCAACTCGTACGTAAAATAAATGTATTTGCTCTAACCAAACAAGACTAATTGGTATTTGGGGTAAGTATTTGTTTAAACACACATGATGAAAATGTTGGCACTTATGTTATTAAATTGGCGACGTAAGTTACTAGTTACAGATGTATAATATGTATACCAACGTCGTTTGAATACCGTCGCCTGTATACCAAGTCATGTTAGTATATTTTCCAATACTATTTGGTACGAGGCTTTTCCCGCGGCTCCACCCGCGTAACAATTCCTTATCTATCCCACAGGAACCGTGCATGTTACCGGGATAAAATGCCTATGTCACTCACCAGTCCACTATCTCTATGCATTAAATCACGTCGATCCATCGCTCTGTTGCAGCGTAAAAGATGAATAAGTGATGTGTGTATTAGTAAGGAGTAACGAACACCTCGTCTCTGGACGGTTAACGCACCTATGATTTTTTTTATGCACATTAAGTAAGTACCTAATTGAATATCATCTGCTGTCGGTGAAGTAAAACATCGCGAGGAACCCTGCATGCCTGAGAGTGCTCCAAAAGTCCTCAAAGCGGCGTGAAGTCTGCTAATCCGCACTTGGCCAGCGTTATGGACCTTACCCTTCTCACCTTGAGAGGAGACCCGTGCTCGATAGTGCGCCATATGGGTTGTGATGATACTAAGACTAACTCACAACGCAACTACAATTCATCATCATCATCATATGATAAATTGTAGCTAACTAGCTGAAGCTAGTTGTTAGCTAGAAGCTTTTGTTGAAAAATATCGTCATCATCATCATGTCGCATTGCATTAGCCTGCCCTCTGCGAACCGGACGACCCTGTACAGTATCTACCATCTGGCAAAAATATGCAATTTAATAACGCCGTATATTTTAGCATTCGATAAAGCAATCCTCACATAATCAAACCACGTAAGTACTATCCCGATCGTTGCACCCTCAACCCTCTCGAACGATTCGCTATAACTTTCTCCTTAGGCAGGGAAAGGTTTATTTCACGATTATACCAATGAATAGAAATGATATTGTAAACGAGTTCCTCTTATTTCCTTATTGTATCCTCTTTTATCCGCCGTTTTCCGCTTCAGGTGAAGAGGACCCCTATTCTGTTGTTCACTGAAAATATCAAGTGACATTAGCGCAGAAATATCACGCTATCAATAGTGCGGTTAGTATTTGTATGTATTAGTCCTATGCGAAGTTGGTTCCGTCCACACCTTCCCGGGCCGGGCCTTAGGTTATTTATTTATTTATTACACTTTATTGTAAAATAATTACAGTTAGAACTTATTGTAAGGCATAGTATATAATATACAAAAGGCGATCTTATCGCTATGTAGCAATTTATTCCAGATAACCTTGGGAAGATGACAAAGGCATCTTTTGAGGTATAAAGAAAGTATTTATTTGAGAAAGAAAGAAAAAATAATTTATTCGTAATGAACTGAACACACTTGCCGTCTTGGAAATACATTACAATACAATACAATTTTACTATATATTTATTAATAATACTACATACATACTACATTTACATAAATCCTTATCTTCATGTAAATAATAATATATGTTCTATGTTTTTACTGTTTGTGATTATTTTCCCTTTGCTGTACCTACAATAAAGAAATAATCTGTCTATCTATCTACTTGATGAATGCATTACACTTCTTGTTAAAATGCAACTTTACCGCTTCGGAAGGTGATGCTACTGAGAAGAACATAGCAAGAAACTCAGTAGATACCTACTCTATTCAAAGTAAAGTTAAAATTAACTGGTATTGAGTTTAATGCTCGCAAAATTTAGCCCGCTTTTGTAAACTGAATATTTTTTAAAATAGGTATAGGTGTCGATGACACACCATTTCTCTCCCCTTTTCAGTGACTTGTGAAGCAAGGGTCAGCTTATCGTGTCTCGTATATCATCAGCGATAAGATGATACTTAGTCCTTGGAGATTGATTGATATTTAAGCAAATCTAAGACTGTCTAACCTAAATTGTTATTATCACTGACATACTGTCTATTCTACTCCTTAATTTGTCATGATGCAGGGATGTGTGTTACTCAGTCACACATAAACTGCTGATGTGTGAAGACAGCTGGCACCCTGGAAAACAAAATAGGCCACTTTAAAAAAAAAGGCCTTAAACGGGTTGAATAAGGGATATAAATGAGTATGGGAACGTCTTGCATTCAATACATAACTACTTGTATTGAGTACATTCGCCTGGGGCAGTAACCACTCCACACCAATATCTGCCGTTGAGTAATTGTTTTTCAACAAATTGTGTTCTGGTTGGAAAGGTGATGATGCCGGTTACAAAGATACAAGGGGCGACCACCTCAGTCCTCAACGGTAGCAACGCATATGCGACTAGTTTCGAATAGAATAAATACTAACGATTACTAACTGGACGTTTACAATACAATGTAATACAAAATTCCTTTATTGCACACTAGAAAAAGGTACAGAAATAAATTTACAAAGTAAAGTTCGTACAATTGGCAATTGTTTACTAATATTTACTAACAGGACTACACTAACAGTACTGTGGGTGCTAGGACTATTAGTGAATGCTGTGGGACTGCATGTTCGTTTGTTCTCGTCCTTGATCTCCACAATCGAAGCTTAATATGGAAACTTCACTTAAGAATTTAACGTTGATAATTTTGAGAACAATAACTTTGCCAAAGTAGTGTCAGCTTGCTCTTTATAGAAAATATTATCTATCACACACGGGATCAAAGACGTTAGAAGAGGCTTAAGAGGCCATCGAGGCAGCTCTATACTATGAAAGGAATCTTTGATCAATATAGTTCGTCTTTGCTCTGGACTGAGATAAGGCGCTTCTTAAGAATTTGAAGTTTAAAAAATAAGTTTCCTATTGTGTTTGAGATATCCTGACAATAAAAGGACATAATCCTTGACAAACGAATCAACTTTGGCCTTAACCCTCTATTCTTAAGATCATTTATGTCATTTTACAGTCATTGATAAAAATAAGATAAAAATGTCATTTAACAATCATTGAAAATAATAAACGATTTTAAAAATAATAAACGATAATTAGTTTATAAAATGAGATTTTTTTCTTTTATAACAGTGATTTACTAAGTTAAAAAAAACAGTCGGTTATAAAAAAAATATTACTTCTGTATTTTTGTTGATAATTAAATGACATTTTATTTTTGTCATAATGATAAATGATACAATTATATTATATAAATGCCATAAAAGACATTGCAACGCCCTAGCAGGGTTTTCATGCTGTGCTCCTGAATAAAGAATAAATAAGACCTATG
>DWLO01001771.1:0-14032 GCA_018245335.1 Dalla quadristriga | reverse complement strand
GGTACCTGTGTATTGCGTTATGTCTGGCATACAATCTATACTCCTACATATAGTCTATAAAATGTTTGTTTTATGGCAATGATATTCCGAAATCAATCCGACCCGAGAGAAGGCGAATGAATATTCTACGAACCATTTCCCCAAATATCAAACACTTTTAGGGAAAAACATGTAGGTGCTACCCAAGCGCTACAATACAAAGTATATCAGTTCCCATATCTATCCCAAAGAAACCGGCAATTTTTCGGAATAAATCGCCTTAGTCATTCTCCGGCCCATAAACAGTCTATGCAAAAATTATGTCGATCCGTCGTCGCTCTGTTGCATGAGGGAGGAACAAACCATCAGCCACATTTTCCCATTTATAAAATTAGTAAGGATTTTAATTATGTTACCGTAATGTTCAAAGTATGGCTCAACGCCTCATACAAAGCAATGTTACAAAACAATGTTATAGATAAAAACAAAGTGTCTACTACGAGACACTGCTACGCGCGTAGACTCGTTGCGTAGACCCTGTTGGCGTTCAGTACTTTAGCAGGCAAATTTTGTAAAAAACCCACTCAGTTCTTTGAATAGCCCTAAGTTGGAACTGCGTAATCCATCTTGCCTTGAAAATTTTACACACTGTTGCAGTCGAAAACGGGCGTTTTTTTAGCTACATAAACCAGCATCGCGTAACGGGATACAGCTATTAGAATAATTTAAATTAAAAGAAATGAATACTTGTTTCTACGCATCACGCACATGTACCAACATACGTTGTTTTAATGTTTTTCCTCATTGTTTTTCCGTCATAAAAACTGCTCAATGAACTGCCAAAGTTTCTATGTGCAGAAATGCTCTAAGGCTCTAACTGAATAACGCCTTTACAAAACTGTATTCTACTATAAATTATTCTGGATTTTAACAACAAATACCAAGATTTTCTGATCTATTAGATAAAAGTTGTCAACATCATTAAAATAAAAACAAACCACCATGAATTGACTCATACGTTGTTTGTATAATATCAATGAATGCTTGGTAAACGTTATTTATAAATATCATACGACATTTTAGTGGAAAAGTACGACGATATATGCTTTATACATTGGAAAATTTCCTTTATTTATTATCTTAGAAGATGGTTTGAGAAATAATATTCTCGGAAGATTTTTTTTAGGAATTAGGAGAGCGAAAGATCTCGTGGTAGAGTCAAATCCAGAGCACCTCAGTTGCGAGCTAAGAGTTTTGGCCAACAGTTTTTTGACGCAGTTACGTATCCGAGACAGGCTAGTGTGGTTTATTGTGTTCAATCCCGTGTGTATATCAGATAATAGCGGATGTACACAAGCAACGCTTAAAGCAAAAAACAAAATAAATAACTAGCACTTGCTTGAAAACGGTAAAGGAAAACACATCGCGGCGAGAGTTCTCCATAATAATGTATATAAAAGAGAAGTGTCACACACTCACTCACTCACTCACTGATTAAACACAAAATCTCTAAAACTACTTTACTTATGAAGCTGAAATTTGGCAGGGTGGTAATTTATAGGTAGGAAACGTCAGCTAAGATCGGAAATAGCAAAACTCAACCCCTAATAGAAGGGTTAGTGGCCAACCGGAGTGTCGGAAGTTTTTCAGGTCGCCAAAACGCCTCCGACATGGTTGAAAGTGCCCTCCAAAGCACGGAAGCGTTCAAAAATGTTTGCCTTTAGCAGTCACCCATCCAACGGCGGCCGGGACCGACGCGGCCTAACTCGTCAATCAGTTATGATTGACACTCACCACGCGACTATGAACGCTTTCTACCCATATCCCGAAACCACTAATTCTGAGAGGAGATCCGTGCTGAGTAGGCAGATTGATGACGATGTTAAATCCTTAAAAATATCACCTAATATTATAAATGTGAAAGTGATATATTTCATGCTGCAACAAAGCACGTGGGCCGGAGTGACATAGGCTACTTTTTATCCCGAAAAAATGCACGGGTCCTGTGCGATAGATGGGAATTTTACGCGAGCAATGCCTCGTATTTAATGTTACATACGGTGTGCATGCATCAATTCCTAACAGCGACAGGAATGTAAGTATACGAGAATGAAATGGAGCTCCCGTTTCATTTGATGTTATAAATAGAATCGTGTTCATTCTACATTTCAATTTGCCATCCCAGTTGATCCGACTGCTTTTCTACGACGTTAACTGTATTCAACTTTCTATTAATACCATTTAACTATAATTCCCGCTGATAAAGAACTCCCATGCGGTTCGAGTTAAATAGTCTAGGAATAGAGTTCTATATAATGTTTATTTTACAGACGCTAGTACAACGACCTAAAGGTAACTAGCGTCTGGGGTCCTGTGGCAATATCATTTTCTTTCTATCATATTATAACAAATTATTGGTACTCAGCGTCGTTCTTTGATCGCGAGTTGTATGTATACACGTAGATGCAGAAATAAATACCAAGCGTGAAATTTTTAGTCGCACGTATTTAATAGATGTGAGCTATTTTTATTACAGTGGGTTTGTCACGGATTTAATAAGTACTTAGTAATACATTAGTGGTACTCGTTACTTCTATGGGGATCGCTCACCATAGTTTCAGACACCTACGCAAGTTTTTCTTAATTTCAAAAATATATTTGTCCTTTTATACCGTCAAGTGGCTTTATTGGCTTTCCGTTGGTTGTTGGTTTTTGTGTAACCCATCAAAAGAGACTGGCTAATTTTACTTAGTAAATATATCAGCGTTAGCTCAGCCAAAAAAATCATGCGAATAAAACATTTATTTTTCTTTAGAGCATTGCGCGATCACTTGCGCACAACACAAATACCTACTTACTCATGAAATGAACACACGCGGGACATGTTGAACATTATTTAATGATTTTATGTGCTTAGAAGAAGTAATAAAAAGTAAGGGCACCACGGCATGGGGAGTCTGAGTGATAGTAAGGATTAATTAAGTAAAGTTTAAGAATAATATTAGAGAATGTTCATCAGCATCACAACTCTTCAACGGGCCTCTACTGAGCACGGGTCTCCTCTCAGGGTGAGAAGGGATTGGCAGACTAGGGCATGTTAATTAATAAAAAACTAAACAAATAATTAAACGCTTACACATTTACACACCCCCACGCTAGGATTCCTAGTGTTGCGAGTGGCGGACACACAGAAACAACACAAATTAACGTCAAAGACCCGAATACAAAAGTTTATCTGCCAAATAAATGGTTTAAATAAGTTAAAATAACGGGGATGTGAAGTCTGGAGATAGGAAAATGTGCATGAGTTCCGGCTCATTCAAATAGACGAGCGTCTGCATGAAGTGGCAGTTGGCAGACACTGCAGTGTCTAGATCAAGGTCACGCGGGTACATCTGTAAAGTTCAGCTCGGTGAATTTCTATTGTTAAATGTCTAAACTAAACATACATGTTGTCTACAAATTATACAATACAAATTCAGCGAACTTAACTTTTTCTTAATACAAAAACCGAGCTAGAATCTGTTCGATTAAAGAGGTAAGGGTGAAAAAACAAAAACTTGAACCAAAATTTTAATTGAATTCTAAAAAAAAAATATGATTTCAGACGCATCCCAACAAAAGAATCCAAATGAATTGTGTCTTCGTTACACTTTTAAAGGTTTGATGATATAGATTGGGCTGATCAAACTGACACATTCTCGACAAATAAACGAAGTAGGTACCTAGTGCAAAATTTCCTACTGACGACCTTCTCTTACAGATTCCTTTAAGATCCCTGCACTGCGGTCTTTTGGAGTTACAAACTTTCATCAATTTCAGTACTTCTCATAATCGTGGGCTTAGAAGAGCTCAGACAATCTCGTTTGATAAATCGCTCTTGACGTGAACGCTTTTACAACCTGCTCGATCGATTTCACACGTTGTGCGTTCTTAAGCAAACATTATGATGTGAGTTGAGTAGTAAGTAGGGAAACGAAGAAAGCCAAAGGGTTAAGATTTTGGCCTCTTACCGGCTCTTACTTGCGAGGTCCGGGATTCGATTCCCAAGGTTAGAGTCAAACCTTTTTCGGAGTTAATCTCATTTTAAGCAATTAAATATCACTTGTTTTGACGGTACAGGCAAACATCGTGAGGAAATCTGCATGTCTTAGAGTTCTCCAAAAAGTTTCAAAGTCGTGTAAAATCCTAATCCGTGGTGAACAATGACCTAAGCCCTTTTCATTTCGAGAGGAGACCTGTGCTTCGTAGTGAGGCACTTATGGGCTGTGAGAAAGTACGTAAATGCAATGATAAAATCTCTTCTCTACCCAGTACTCGTAAACCTAGAAAGTATCCTTTCTATTTTTGTAACCATAACTACGTTTTATGTATTTTAAAACTCCATGCGCGAATTTCTAAAAGTATTCATAAACGTAGAAAAATAGCGTGGAGTGGCGCCAGGATAGAAGAGGCATATTTTTTTATTACGAGAGGGCCCGGCAGACGATATCCTGTCCTGAAAATAAATAAAAAATACCTGGAATCTGATCGCAGCGCCACCTACGGGTCCAATTGTGAATAAAACCCATCCAGAAGTCTCACACACAAAAAAATCATCAAAATCCTTAATATAATAATTATATACATATATAAAAATATACTACGGAGTGCTCGCAACTACGTCTGCGTGAAATTTCTAGATAAGTACAGACAATTTTAAACAGTCAAAAGGGGTACAGACGCTTAGGACTATAACTAAAAAACCGTTTGAGATATTGAGATAAAACAAGGCCCCTACAGTAAGTTAGTGGACCCTCTACAATCCCTGAAAATTTAATTATTTATTAAAACATATATGAAAGTACAAAATCACAACAAAAATACATCCAATTCTTCTGAAAGCTTGGCAATGTAATACTGCCGCAGCATGACCGGACAGCAGGAAGTCAGCATATTGCACCCTTAGTGATATACTGGCTTAACTCAAAAAGGTTTATTTTTGGGGAAACGCAATAAACCATTCTGCAACTTTGTCCGGTGCAAAAACACATAACAATGAAAGAGACCCATTTGAATTTGAATGAAAGAGGCCGAAGAAGGCGAATTTCGTTGTATTTTCCATTTGAAATCATAAATAACGGTAACAGTAGCCTGTGAGTCTGCGTTAATCAATTCGAGCCCATGTCTAATTAGGTCTGTATATCATTAAGAGTGCGATATGTCCAGCAGCGGACCTTGATCGCTATTTTCTTTTCTCACATACAACACAACTAGAGCTAGTTCTGTTGTGTTTGCTGAATGCTGAATCTCATTATCCCAAAACACTGAATATAGATAGGGAGGGCCTCACTCAAAGGTTATAGAATAAATAAAACTGAATAACCTAGGGGAAACGAAAAATATTCGTAATAAGAAAACGCGTACAAATACGGAACCCAG
Source organism: Dalla quadristriga (assembly GCA_018245335.1). Lineage (NCBI taxonomy): Eukaryota > Metazoa > Arthropoda > Insecta > Lepidoptera > Hesperiidae > Dalla > Dalla quadristriga. Next base: position 8,632 of record DWLO01001771.1, on the reverse strand, counting down.
TTTATTATTTCATCCCCTCTCTTTCGAATTTATTTCGAAGGCCAGATTCTGTATTAAACTAGGTACAGGAAGGTCGTCTAGATAACCCAACAGCCCCACATCATTTCACATCCATCACCCGCAATCTCGTAATCTCTCTACCTATATACCTACTCCTACCTAATCGTGTATTTTTGGAACATCTACTCCACATCAGTATAAATCAGGGTAGGTAGGTAGGTATTCCATGAACTATGAATTTTAAAGAATTGTACGTTTGGACTTTTATTGGTCTTTGTTCTCAATAATTCCATATCGATAAAAAACTTTTAATTTAGGTTTGGCTGTACTTTATTTAATCCCTCCTCGCTGGCTTTGTCTTGTGTATAAAATATGTATGGCATGCGATTGTTTGACGTCCGGCCGTGGTACTCACCCATAATGGTATACCGTAAGCGTTTTCATTATTAAAAAAGTCGTTTGGCCATCCCATTATCAAGCACAATTGCGATAAAATGTATGACAAGGCATACGCTGCCAAACAGAACTGTATAAAAATCTATAGGTAATACACATAGATACAATAGTTTACTTTTAAAAACAAATACCTACAACGGAGTATGGGTTTAAAAATAACCACGATAGTTACTTGATTATTATGCATAATAAGTACCTATTCATAATATCTTATGTTATAAACGTAAATATGTCTGGTTACAAACAATTCTAGTTTTTATTCATGGAACTCCTCCTCAATTCGATCAATGTCGTTATCTACATTAAAAATGTAATTTAAAAACCTTCACATTTGGTTTATCAAATGCGAAGGGCGGATTTGCTTTAGCAAATGTATGTATCACTAAAAAGTACAAATAAGCTGGGCTCGAGGGCTCGACCCCGAAGGTTAAAAGTACCGCAGGACGTCAATTTGGCACTAATACTGTTTTAGGGATACCTACGTTAGCTGATATAAGTATGTTCGAATGTGTCTAGAGAGCATTTTGATATGGTAAGCCGAAGATAAATACTTAAATTAAATGTGTTTAATCCATTAAAGGATAATTAAGATTAAAACTAACGAACCGTGAAATTATGTAATCCGAGCCTGTGATAGTTTTCCATGGAATAGTACTTTGAAATTACTATCGATCCTAGTGTAGGACCCAAAACTACTGTACGGCTTATCTCAACAGTTGGCCTTTGAAATTAAATTGAAACTAATTTGGGTTAGTTATATTAAATACAATATACAGGGAGCGCAGTGACTATCGGGTCGGGACCCTTACCCCTATTCTCAAACATTGGTAGTAACGACCGGTATACTGGGGGAAACATACGGTTTGAAAATTTAGCAAACACGCTCTTTAAGTGGTCACTGCAAAAATCACAAACTTCAAACAGGAGGACAACAGCTATGGTCCTAAGGACCTACCACAAATAGGTTGTATTCCTCTTAAAAGCAAAACGCAAAAGGCATTACGACCAATTTGTATGTACCCGTAGTACCTCCCTAAGTTGAACCTTACAATAGGTTCACCTATTAACTTACGAGTAAGTACTTTAAACACGTGAATGCGAATGTTGCAGCGAAAAGTTGCAAAACGAAAAATAAATTATTGTAATAAACCTTGGCACTGGCTTGCCTACTGATCGATCAAAACATTGTAAACTGCTCACTTTATTTTATTACACCTAATATCCAAGCGTTTGTTATTATTCGTAAGGACACTTGTCTTGTCAGCAAGTCTAGCGTTGCTACGGGGTGGCTACCACGACGTAAGATCCAAGTTGGCTGCTTTACAATTACGTCACGGCCAGGATAGCGTTATATAACACCACTTTCAACATACTCAGCATATTTCATATTTACTATCAGCGACCTATATTGATTGATCACAAAGATTTGGTTTCAAACAAAACGAACCTGAAAACTTATTATTTCGCATCAAACTTTTCGCTGGTTTCTTAAACCGAAGTCCTATTCTGTACTATTATTTAAATTTCCGCTATTACATTTCTCTAGACATCTAGATGCTCTCATAAATCGGCATAAAATCGTTCGGTAGGAAAATTTATATTTTATCGATTTCCAAACGCCTGCCGCGTGAGATTTACGTAACGCCGTGATAAAATACGAATACATACGTAGTAGCAGCGCACTTGCACACAAACCTCGTTTGCATAACCAAGAATAGTTCACGACCGCTTTAATGTGCTGCTTCGAGGATCATGTGTTTGCTATGGTGGCCATATTTATGGTGTTGACAAGAACTCTTCAGCGTCGCGAATGTCTCAAACACAACGAACTGTGGCGCTGTACCTCGGTATAGCTGTGGCGGTGGAGTTCGGCGATTGGTTTTATTTATTGTGACGGTTTCTTTGGTGTTAAGTGAGTGAAACCGGGTGCGGATCGCGCGGCGCGGAGGTTCGCGTTGTGCGCGCGGGCGGCTGGTTCCACCGCGACTGGGCGGCCGCCCGCCCGCCTCGCGAGGTGCCCTGTACGTCTGCGCGGCTTTTTGTTTTGGCCAGCCACGGCCTACTGGGGAGTTCCGAAAGCGGACGAAATCGGGCGACTTAAATTGTCAATAAACCCGAATTGGGTGCTCTTTTCTCGTTTATTTTTTATTCGTTATTACACTTTGGGTTTACGGTTATTAATATAACAAGGCTGACACGCGTGAATGGGAAATTACTTACTCTTGATTAAAATTCTACTTTTAGTAATTTTAAAAAATACTTTAAAAATTGTTAATGTTTCATAGTAACTTTATTTTTGTTCACAGGACAAGATTATTAATAGAATAGAAAACTAGATCCTTACTCGTACATCTTGTTGAAATGAAATGAAATGAATGAACGCATGTATGAACATTACGTACAATGTCGTACATAACAACTTCGTGGCGCGTTGGTTAGATACTCTGACTTTCGAGCCCCGGTCTGGGCAGACATTTATTTGGCAGATATATGTTTGTACTCTGTTTGTATCTTGGGCGTAATTGTTTTTATTTTCTGTGTTTGTCCGCCACCCGTAACGAAGGGACGTGTATTTTTTTTTTAATTGATAATGAGTAAATTTTTATGTACAGTACCCATCCATATAATATGAGTTCTCCACGCATGAGGGATGAGATTACTTTTGGCGGTAAGACCGCCTGTTGTATACATGTACAATAAAATGTTTGGTATTGTATGCTATCCGATGCGACACTGACTAACTATGTTCTAGAGTTTTGGTCGTATTTGTGTATCAGTGTGCTTTTCCATGCCACACGCAACTGGCAGTCCTAATCTGGGAGTATGAGTAGTTATGTGATCGCTTATTTATTTATTTACTTCACTATGTGTCGTATAGCATATTGTGCCATGTGGTGACGGCAGAACTGAATACAATTGTCACCACCCCTCCTCTTCCTGCGGGTGTCGAACGAGGCGACTAAGGGAATATAAAGGAGAACCAGCAGCGTCCTGTGTGCAGCAACTACCATCTGATGCGATCACCAACCGCCTGCTTAGCGTGGTGATTATGGGACAATCCTCCTATTTTTAAAAGAGGCTTTTAGTTCAGCAGTTGACTAATACAGGCTGTTGTCGATGATAATGATAATTCTATAGCTCGGGAAGTCAATCATACGATTTTCAAATAAGTTACTACTCGTATATCGACTTATTTCGTCAGAGCAGAGTGAACACGTGAACTCGTTGCGTATTTTAACGTGCAATCACGGGCCTTGCCCAATGGCACGTAAATTAAAATTGGAAACAATGGCTGCGCCAGATTCTTGACGAATTATTGCGAAAATGTGCTGCCGGTAGCCGTTTATTTAAGGCCTCTCGTCGATTCGTAAATACATACCTACTAGCATAAGTTACAGTGGAAAAACGACCCACGAACATATTTAAAAGTTGAGAATTAGTGAACCTTGTCCAATGCTTTTTACTCCTGTGAATAGGCAACGACCATGCTGTCCCACCGTCTAATGACGCTCAGACATCTGTGACAAATCTTGAATAAGATTGTTCGAGGGAATGTTATTTATTCAGTTAGTATTCGTTAGTAATTGTATGTGGGATTAATAGACAAATGTGCTGAATTATGTTATTACTTGTAGTAAGTTGTAAGTATGTGTGTATCCATATGATATATGTCGCCCGGTGAACTAATTAATTTAAAGTAAGCAGGGTCCTCGAATGAAGACTCGGAAAAAGGAGCACAGGTCGTCATCATAATAACAAAACTTTGTTCGCGACTCCCACCGCGTAAAAATGGTTTTTCCATACATCCTCATTTTACCTCTTTAACGGATGAATTTTGTATGTAGCTTATGTCCCCTTTCCAGCGCATACATTATCTTTAAGCATAAAACAAGCATGTCGAACCGTAACTGCACGAAAGAACGCCTTACGATCAATACGTCTAAGTAGAAAACGTCCAGATACACAAAATATTTATTTAACGATACATCCAAGAACAAGCTAACGTTTATTGTTTACTGTTGGTTTAGAAAATATGTTAAAACAAATAAAATAGTTCACAACAGTCTATGCGGGCATACAATAATTTCCGGAATTATTTGATAACTTTACTTTTATATTTTACCATTTTACTATTGCTAATCAAAGCTTACAAAAAATATGTTATAGATAAACAATAAATAAATTAGTATAATGTATTTTTTATTGATATAATTTTGTTTTATTTAGTGATAACATTCCACCTGTCCTTACAGGTCTAACCCACTGCGACAGATTGGCCTTTACATTTTTCTCTACCCATAAGACATAAAAAACATAAATAACTTAAAAACGTAAAGAACTTAAAAAACGTAAAAAGTATAAAAAACAAAAATCATAAAAAAAATACCAACATTACACAACAAACAAAATAGATGTAGATTTGATCACGACCTACTGCTCATTTAAATCCTGAGGAAGCTCGCCTTTTGCCACTAATCAAGTCGCTGGATATCTCGCTTGTTGATTTATATGTCAACAGCGCCAGCGCCGCGAGCCGCAACCACGATACGCTTTTCAGTATCGAGCGAGCAAAGAAAACAATACAGTAGTCTGATCTTACCAATCAATAAAATTGGAGTGTCTGTCTGTGATATTGAAATTAAGGTCATTAGATTTTTATATTTTGTTTATATGAATAAGATAGTAAACGATCCTGCAGCTCCACCCATCCGCTGCGCCCATCACAACTGCGTCAAACCTCGAATAGGACCGTAAAAGTAACTGGGAATTTTAGTCCAGTTAGTATGAGATAGTGACATCTCATACGTTGGTTGTCATGAATTTATTTGTTAGTCATGTTAGTTGGTTTCAGTCTAGTGCAAACGAGTTATTTTAATGATCGTACGAACAGTCCAGCTTACGTAATTGTCAGAAACAAAATGCTCAACATTTAGTACAACTTTAGCCATACCATAAACGACTATACCTATATTATGTGCGCACAAACGGAAATAACTCAACATTGCTAATTTTGTCATTTTAATTAATCTCTGGCGATGCATTCTATTTGGTTATAAGCTACACAAATACCTAGATATCCATGCACTTAAATTATTATTAATAACTGCACATAAAGCTGTTTCCTCCTGCATGTTAATCACACCTACACGGACCACGTCATAACAGTTGAACATCACGTGTACCAGACTTGTCAGGTCCAATCACTTCGAGACTGTTATTCATTCACACGGAATATTCTCGAGTTTGAAATTACTGTATTTCTATCCACAGATGTCATCGAGGACCGATATGACGTTTCAAACTCTGCAAATGACAAGCAGCTTTCCTTATTTTTCTATTTTTAATTCCCATCACAATCTGAGATATAAAATATATTTTTGTACAGAGAACATTGTTTTTCTACAATACTACTTATTGTAGAGTAAAGCTTATTATACATTGAATGTATACACAATGTTAAAAATATGTTAATTTAAAACCTTAGTAAGTAGGTACGTGTCTTTTAATTTTTACATTTGTAGCCACGCCATTCAATGCTCATTCTACTGCAATACATCTCTACAGCTTTCTACACATTAATTTTGATTGTCATTAGCTAAAGGTGACCGTAACATTTAAAAAAAAAATAATGTTATCGTTGCCCATACAGTGTGTAGTATGTAGCACTTACGTAAACATAGATATTACCATTATGTAATCAGCTGTGGTGTGAAGCGTTAATGCGCGCTTTGATTTGCAAATGATGCCGCTAATTAAACAACGTGAAGCGCGGTCGATACCTGGTAACGTGGGTACTAACGGAAACGTATTGTCAACATTGCCTGCAGACGGCTTAATAACTTAAATCATTTAGGGTGGCTTCGACCAAATACCATGTTATACCAGAGTAACTAACCCTCAAATAATGTTACTCTTTGGTCTTACTCTCAGATAACTTCATTTGAGTTTTTGCATCGCAAACTTAGAGTAGCCAATACAGGGTATCGTTAATCCAGTGTTGACTCCCCGATTATGATTTGGTAAAGCGAAAAGTTCTCTAACTCTAGAGTAATAAGTGATTTCATGCTCAGGTAAATGCTCCAGCTGCGCGGTGAGTGTCAATTGTAACTGATCTGACGACTCCGTGGTGCGTTGGTCAATGACCCTGACTGACGAGTTGTGGGTACTGGGTTCGCGACAAAAAAAAACGCAGACAGACCGACAGACAGACAAAAAATCTATAAACAGTTTATTATGTTTAGGAGTCATATAAACAGCAGATTGCATTTAATTATTCACCCTAATTTCAATATCACAGACAAACACTCCAATTTTATTTATTGATAGGATTTAAATATTAAGCAGCCCTTTCTGCGATCAGGAGTTTCATGGATAACCGCTAGTTGTGTTAAGCCCTTTCGGAAGCCTTCGGGCTGCCTAAAAGCTCCGAAACTTGGTTTTATTATATTGTTGGCCACTAACCCCTCCAACTTTACCAATATGCATTGGAGCGTGCCTTGCAGTGGGCCGCTAATGGGTTGTGGCTTTAAAATTTATTGTCTCCTTTAATTTATTCTGCATGGGACCGTGCTCTGCAGTGGGCTACTAATGAGTTGTAGCTTAAACCTTTTCTTATCTCCTTTAATTTATTCTACATTGGAGCGTACTCTGCAGTGGGCCACTAATGCGTTGTAGCTTTCTTGTCTCCTTTAATTTATTTTGGAGCAGCTTGGCGGACTGTGTGGTACTTAAGAATATTCCGGTTGTAGAAAGATACGAGTACCAGCGCCTACAAAGAAATATGAAAAGTGGAGCTCACGTTATAACATTAATAAGTAATGCGTAAATAACTTTATGCCTACTGGTTTACTCTGGCACACAACTGGCAAATATTTACGTTAACCAATATGGTTATTTACAGCGTGGCTGAGTACTTCGCGAGACATGACGGCGCGGTAAATAGGTCCCTGGAATAAACATAACACTAATTCATGAATTTCACGTGATTCTGCTTACTTGCAAAAACTGTATGAAAGTTTACATGTTTTGATCTATAACTTTTCTTAAGAGATTACGCGCTCAATGGAGAACGCTCAGCGATTTGTCCACGATGTGTCCCTTACAATTCAAGCCAAGGATTCAAACCTCGGATCTCCGAGTAGGAGGTTGAAGTAGTGACCTCTGATTTGTGGAAGTCACGCGTTTTAAGCAACTAAACATCACGGGCTTTATGTGAAAGGGAACATCATAAGAGAACTTTTTGCCTGAAATTTCTCCCTATTAATTGCTCAAAGGTCGCATTTGGCCAGCGTGGTAGACTTTGCCCTAAACCAGCTCCTATCTCAGCAGTGGTCGGTGAAGGGTTGATGATGAAGTGGCATCAACATTATTTAGCTTTTGTTTTTATACACACACTGAATTCCAAGAGAACATATTTATATTCTGCTTAATATTATGAAGCTCTCCGTAAAATTATCATGATGTAGAGATAATAAGTAACTCACTACGTTACGCTAACAAGGTATGGCATCACTATGTCATAATTATTATTTAATTTAATTATCCCTTACTTATTAATAACGCCTCGCAGCATCTACACAAATTGTAACGTTCTCACTGCTAACACAGAGTTGCATCTAACCAGTCTCCTGGTAATAAAATAATAAATCAGTGCCAATGCCTTCGGGAGTCATTTTCATAATTTTTATACCAACAAGTAATTACGAACGCTTGTTAAAGTTTGGGAAACCACAAGACATGAATATTTTTGAAAAAGCCTCGCCTAAGCAATGCTATTTAGAAGTCGAGTTACGAAATAAAAAGTCAAAGAGCATACCGATCCATTTTACCCAACATTATTACAATGACGCATTTAACCCCACGTTGGAAAATATTACCGAAGACGATGAACATTTCACAATGGAGAACGTAAGTACCTATTTTTAGGTTAGGTTAGGTTTTTGTTTAGGATAAATATAATATATATATATATATATAATTTTAAGATTTATATTTTTCATGCCTATTTATTTCGTATCTATTTATAAACTTGTCTCAATACATGGTGTCCACCCTACCATTTTTGTCGTGTGTTGTCGCTGCCTAGGGATAAGACCGCGATCACAGATGCGTTGCTACCCCAAAGGACTGAGATGGTCGCCTCTGGTGTAAGTGTAACCGGCATCCACACCTTTCC
>DWLO01001770.1:0-14032 GCA_018245335.1 Dalla quadristriga | reverse complement strand
GTAACATTGAATGTCGACTTCTATTCATAACCGAGGAAAACTAAAATGTTATATTCAGACATTTAAAAAATGTTCACTACACATAACAGACAACTTTTGAATAGCTTTCGGAGACAAATATTGTGCACATATTCATTTCATTTCAATCGTTTAGGTCAAGGCCATAATGTTTCCGCCATCATGTTTAAAATAAACATAAATATATACCTGCATTTTTGAATTTAAAACTTCCGCTATTAATATTACACTGTATAAAAATTACGCCAATGGATAAGAATAGACTGATAAAAATAAAGGGAATCTGTTTTACTTACAATTAACATGTTCGTTCTGATAGTTCATTGTAATATTACATTATAAGACCCAAGTATAAAAGACTTAATACGCCTTCCCAAATACTTATTTATAAAATTACGTAAGTTAAATGTGATACATTAATATGAAATTACGTAAATTAAATTGAGCTTATGAAGAATTACACTTTTTTAGAGATAGAGGTCAGTCGAGCTAAACATGAATAAATATATTTTTAATCTAAATCCTTAGTTCGATTCCACGGTACCGTTTATCTATCTGCTTAGATTACCCTACGATAGTCAAAAACAAGACGTGCAGCGACGATAAATATACAGGGAAGCTCCGATAAGTGTTAAAATGTACTTTCCACGCGTACGAAGACTAAGCGAAGAGCTAGCTAAAAATACAACACGCCCTTGCTGACTTAAGATGAGTACCTATTATCAAGAACAGCATTCATCAACGCGAAGTTACGACTTTGGCTTTAATTTACATATTATTAAACTTACGTCAGCTGTTAAATTGGAGCGTTGCCGATGGCAATGGTTTATTGATGACGTCATAAATTTCAAGGTGTTTAATTACACGCAATAGAGGGTTCAGCAATTGTAACCAAATCAGTAGCAGATAAACAACGCGTCTGAAGCTAATGTAGCGATTAAATGTTTCAAAAGGGAGGAATTAATTGAATTAAACGTTGCTCTCGAACTTTATTTTCTTTGTCAAATTTGTGACGTGCGAACAAATTTTTACTGTAAAGAATTGTTACTTTCTTGTACAATCCATCTTACGTATTAAAATGTATTATAAGTACAATAATTGTAATATTGCTTTGTTTGTAAATGGGGTTATGAGTCAAGCTATTTTAACTTAGGGCGGATTTAGGTAGAAGCCATAAAAGGAAAATAAATTTCTGTTAATAAATATTGCACGTAGGTACGTAAAAGTAACTACGTAATTAATTCCACGAATTGTTCGGGGATGTTTCAGATATCACTCAAGAATTCGAATTATTATGAAAGGCCATGGTACCGTAACAATTTCACGCAATAACTGTACCTACTGATTTGAAAGTGAAATTGACTGACAAATTGCAATGAAGTTAATTCCTTTAAGGAGTCTTTTTTTAAAGTATTATTATAATGATGATTGATGAAACCTTCTGATCTCAGCCAAAAAGTGATAATAGTTCAATAAGTATTTTTTACATTTTTAATATTGAACATTAAATGTGAAAGAGCTTCTGAGAAGCTTCATCTCAAATATTATGTTCGAATTCTTGAAATAAAAAACTATACCTACTTGGCATATAATATACGAGAGTGTTAGCGTGGAGAAAAATACTTAAGCCCATGATGTGATGCTAGACAAAAAATAAATGATCGGGGTCGCTAAGAGGGTCACTTTTAAATCTTCAACTAGTTTTCTGTGTCTAAAATAGACATAGAATACATTATGTTAGCTTTCCAGTTATACTTTTTGGGTCCTAAAAGTGTATTGTTTTATCAAGTACAGTAATATATTCATAGCTAATAACAGCAGAATAATAAGTAAGTATAGAGTTCATTGTTTTTATGACATTAAAGATTAATGCAAAACTATTAAATGTTTTATTTTTAAAGACAAGTAAATATATGTTTTATGTAATCTAATGAATGTTTTTTAATAAAACATTTTGTAAAATTTTAAATGTTGTATTATATTATGTTAAGGTTTTGGATAAACAACAAAAATCATTGTGACACTTGGAAAACATTAGTAATCGAGAAATTGTTATGATTTTAAATAAAATATTCTTTTCAGTACACGATGCAGAACAGCGACACAAAAGATAAGTCAAGATTTGCTTTGAAACCATTACATTGTGTTCTAAAAGAATAAAGCCTCCGATCTGAATAAAATAAAAGTGTTAAACTTAATCCGTTAGAATCATGATAAATGCATACTATTTAACTATTTTGAATATAAAATTAATGTTTTATAAAACTCTCGTCTATTTGTTTTGAAATAATATATATACCTATATGATATAAGTTCAACCACCAATCCAACAATGGTAAACAAATTTCTATTGTTATTACAATAAAGATTCGATCTCGATTCCACAATAAAGACAGGTTATGGCTTAAGTCTGCCTGGTGAATATTCAAAATGTTTTCTGCATTCTACTGTCCGGAATTGCACCGAGCACCGATTCGACTAAGTAAGCAATTACTGATTCGAAATGAGCAGTGAGCAACTGTGTGGACGTTTCTATACAAGCGTCCTGCATTGCGCCAAATTCTTATTGGTTTTGTTTTAACTGTTCTTCAAATTGAAGCGAAAACAACAAGCCACTATTTTGTAAAATACTACTAATACGTTTAAATTGAATGTAAGAACCAAATCCTATAACAACTTATTTGCAACAACTTACATTATTTGTATAATATGATAGGATTGTCTTTATAATAAACGGCTAAACCCTGATTTGTCACATTCTAGGCTTTTTATATTTTAGAAAGCAATTGGAAAAGACTGTATTGGATTAAGTAAATGATGTTGCAACGAAACGATAAACCTGTTCCGATGTCGTCTATTGCCGCGAGGATAGGCGTAGATACACATCACTTTTACACATGTACTTGAGAGCTCAAATCGATTGTTTTATCTGCTGTTGGAGTATGTAGGTGATCACCACAATTGGGTCAGGTGTTGTTTTTACGGTTGATAAATAAATAAGTATATTGAGTTACATAACCAAGCACCGGGCACACACAGAACTGCTCCAACGCCCAGGCGGCTCTCACTGCGACTGGATCCGGCACGCGTCGACGGAGGGTGGCCGCGATCGTCAAACTTCGTTACGAGTCGGAATGAAACGATCGTACGTCCTCGGGCGCTCTCGGAGCACGCGCGGCGGCGGGCGGGCGGCACCACGGCGCCCGTGAGCCCCGCATTGCCCGCCCGCCACTACACTCTACCAACCCAGCCTTCAATCTATTTCCACTAAAATTAAATTGTGATTTATATAGTGAAAAGTTTTGGGATACAAGATCTGTCACGTGCTTAAACATTCGTCGGACCTAAACCTCCAACATATAAACAAAGGCAGACATTCGTTTGAAACATCGTGATGAATAAAGAATAGGAAGATAATGTCGGAAGACTTTTGTGTAGAAGTACAGTTGATAGATGTAACTTTCATTAACATTTTTTTGAAAACTTACATATTGTCAGTAAACCTATACTGTCGGATTGGAGTCAATAGGGGAAGCCAAATTTAGCTTTGGGCCTGCAAATGCTGATGAATTGATGGAATATGACGACTCCGTGGCACGTTGCTTAGTGACCCTGACGAGCTGTGGGTCCGGGTTCGAGCGGGTCGGACATTTATTTTGTAGATAAATATTTGTACTACGGTCATAGGCGTTAAATTGCATTGTTTTCTACGTGTGTCTGCCACCCGCAACACAGGGAATCATCAGTGCATGGTGTGAGAGTGTAAGCATTATAGCGTTATAAGCATTATTTGTTTAATGAGTTTATTTATTGAGGATTAATATCAGGACTTGGATTACTATTGATTAGTAATTAGGATTAATATTGAACTTTATAAATAAACATGAACATTAACGTTAGAAGAATCTTCGCGCTATTATTTTTGCCTAACCTTCCGACAAGTCGGACGACTAGGCACTTAGTCTTCGTTATTTTAATTAATATAGTACCTACCGAAATTATGCTTTTGCATGTCATGACAGGCTATTTGAGTTATGTCGTCAGCCGGTGGCTACCTGCGGTTGTAGCACCCACCGCCTCGGTTAACTTTAGCTATTGCGGAGGGAATATAGAATATGGTTTCCGCTGACGAACATAAACGCGTCAGCCTCCTTAAATCAAAAACCCCAGTGATAAAGGTACGACTCGAACATCAGATTACCTTGGTATTTGAAGACATCATTGCTAATGAATTAAGTGCTTATTTAATCCAAGTTACGATAATCACCGTACATCGTGGACAACATAATTTCCGTGGACAGGACTTCGGACAAACGTATCAGTTCTTAAACAACTACGTATAAAGACGAGGTTCTCTACCACAGAACCCAAGAAAATTGTTGAGTAGGTACTTCTGTCTAAGCTAATGATTGCTGGTTAAATCGTAAGAAAGTGGCCATGAGGACGTTGATACGATCCCGGAAATTTTTAAGAAACTCGTCGTTCCCGCAGTTTTACCCACGTCAACAGCAAAATGACTGACCTTTTATAGAAATTTTCAGCCCCAATTAGCCCCTTTGGGGAAGGATTTAAGAAAATAATCAAAAATTGCGTCTTCAATTTAGAACTGAATTGAAACAGGTCATGAAATGAAATAATTTCATTTAAATTTCTAATACCCAAATTATCTCCTTAGGGATGGATTTTCGTAGAATACTGTATAACGGATGTCTACACTTATAGGCAACCTAGCAGAATTCCAATTTCGTAGGAATACAAGGCTTCGGAGATTTCGTGATTAATGAGTGAGTGAGCGGTATTTCGTATTTATATATGCCGCAATCAAAATTCTCACCCGGTCAAAAGAACTTTTGACAAAAGACTTTGGTCTAATATACTTTTGATTGACATATTGGTCATTACTACCGGATAATAAAGAAAGTAACTCGTATAGATAGGTTAATTTATGAGTTGGGTATTTTATTGTACTCAGAAAAGGTCATCCTCGTTGTCGTTTTTGAGATCAATAATTAAATTAAATACAAATAAAATATTTATTTTGGTTGAACTACTTTTGACCGGTTAACAGTTTTGACATATACCACACAGATAGAAGATAAGTTAAACTTTATATTGTACTCAAAATATTTAAGAATACAACCGCTGTAAATGTACAGTCTCTAAGAGCCTGGCCTAATCTAATTATACGAAAGAACGTTCTCGCCCAACTGTCGCGATTCTCGACTGAGCTTTTCCCACGCGGAAAATATTCTTGCCGTCTGCTTACTAAGATGAAGAAGAGAGTTATAAAATGCTGTTTATATTTACAGGAAAAGGCCGGGGTGAACGTACGCCAGACGGTATTTTGCTATGTTAGCGACATTTACATCAGACATTATTGATTGATGAATTTTCGTCATTTATTACATGTCGTGTTTGCAAGTATTTACCACTAGTACATTTTATTATCATAGTGAAAACTGATATTGCTCTGTTCTATGTAGTCATGTTAGAGATACAATACGACTTTTCATTACTTTTCTCTAATGAAAATGTAATAATACCGAAGAGGCGTTGTGAAGCTATATATTATAGTTATAAGAACAAAATGTAGATAACATCAAAGTATTGAATTTTTAAAAAGAGATGCTTACAAGGCCGCAGAATTTTTTCCGATAGAATACGTACTCTGTATTATGCAAACGACACGTAACAAAGTTAGTCGAAACGGCTCTTCTTGTTTCCTGCTATAGGATTAAAAAAGAAGGAAAAAGTACCAAGGAATATAATAGAGACGTGAGTGAACACTAATATGAATACGAGAAATACGGTTGAAACATTTTACTGACTTGAACGGTTATATGTTTAACGATAATGTTTATTACAAACTGGTATTGAGGGAAGAAGAATATTTGCTACAGCAAACAAAAAATATTACATTCCAAAACCCCTTAATACTTCTTGTGTAAGCCACGCAACCCACATCAATATTTGTATGAACCGATTGAACTCTCCAACGAGGCTGATAAAAATGTTTGAGGGCAAAGATGGTTGTGACACATCCCTTCTAAATTATGAGCATACTTCTATATATATCGTTTTATTTACAAGCAATATTAATTATTACTAGGGAGAGCTCGCGACTTCACCCGCGTGAAATCTCAAAATGCAGAGAATTTTAAACAGTGAAATGGGGTACAGACTCTTAGGACTAAAAAACCGTTTGATATATTGAGATAAAATATAACCTATGCCGTAATCTAGTGTAACTTCTACGATCTCTGAAAATGTTATCAAAATCTGTTACGCAGTTTTGAAACTTATTCGTTGCAAAAACATGCAGATAGACAAACAGACAAAATGTCTAAAAATGGTAGATTATGTTTACGAGTTATATAGATAGCATACTCCAATTAATTTTTGACCTTAACCTTAATATCACAGACAGACAATCCAATTTTTTAATATTTATTGGTAAGATAAGATACACAGATTACAGATATTATAAATATTTTAAAAATAACACAAAATATTATTCAATACAGATTACAATAGGATAAAGACGCTCATGTTGTATAGGTACAAAATTTTATAAAATAGAAAGTATATGCCCACGCATTGAATTTATTTATGAAGAAGATTGTAAATAAAGTAGATTAGTTTTCAAACTCCAATTGGAGCAGTAATATTATGCACTTGACCCATTTTACATTTATGTTAGGTTTACTTGAATCGCAATATAGTCTGAAGTGAAATGCCTCAATATGAGCTGTCTATATTCCAGTTATACAGACATATTAAATCCACAAAATGAGTTTAGTCAACAAGTAGTTATTATGTATTAAAGTGTATTAACTCTGAATTCTAAATCATCTTACGGTTTTATTTTGGAGAAGAAATTGCTCACAATTATTGAAATCATTAAATTATATATTATGAGCCGTGATGACTGAGTGCTTCAAACTGCGACTGAGTAGGATCCAGGAGGTCTGGAGCTTGAATTCTCTGACACTCGATTCTCTCTATTTTCACCTCTGATATTTCGGAGTTTCGTGCAATAAAATAAAATAAATATCACTCGCTTTAAGGAAAACTTCGGGTGAGTTCTCCAGAATGTTCCCAACGGGCGTGTGAAGTTTACAATCCCGCAGTTGGACAGCATGGTGGACTTAAAACCCTTCTCATTCTGAGAGTAGATCTGTGCTCAGTAGTGGACCATCCATGGATTGTGACCATATGAAGAGCAGTAATAGAAATGTTTTCTCTAATAACTCCCGGCATAGAAATACCTAGTACGCAATTTCCGCCCGTAATATAAAATGGAATATGTTCCACAGAAATTGCTTATGGCAGATAACGTAGTTATGGTGGCCTTAGTGTTTACTGTTAATATTGACGACTTTATGTTCTTCATGTAGGGTTTTTGTACTTAATTATGTACTTTAAAGCAACTGGATTAAACTTTTAAATTTTACAATTAGTTTTATAGCTATTAAAAATTCACAAACCCAAATTTCACCCACCGTAAAGATAGTTAAAAATCGATTGTAAGTTTCCCACCGAACAGAAAGTAGCAGCCATAAATTATGATTATCACGTGCTTATACGACAAAGAATTATTCGATCGTGTACGAAAGGATGAAGTCATGTCCTCCGACAATATAATGGAGATTCAGATCATGAATTTTTTTTGCTATACCTCATTTTTATTATTTATTAATTAATTATATTGTAATGATATCTCGTATATAATAAACAGCAATGAGAGCCTAGTGGATAAAACTTCGGCCTACTACTCCGGGGTTCAAATCCCAGGCACGCACGCACCTATGACTTTTCTAAGTAATGTGCGCTTCAAGTAATTGAATATCATCTGCTTTTGGTGAAGGAAAAACATCGTGAGGAAACCTGCACGTCTGAGAGTTCTCCATAATGTTCTCAAAGGCGTGTGAAATTTACCAATCCGCATTTGCTCGGCTTGGTGGACTATGACCTTACCCTTCTCACTTTGAGAGGAGCTCAGTGTTGGGCCGTTGATGGGTTGTGATGATATAAAAACTCGTTTTTATTGTTATCATTCAATAGTTTAATGTTCAATAGCTTATACTTGCATAATATAGCGCGAATAATTGCATTTTAAGTTTTATTTTAGATATTTCACCCAAAGGTTGACTGGTACTTTTAGTATTAAGTCCACCTTTTATACCACTGTTGTTTTAATTGGTGTACTGTAATGTAGTGTAAATATTAATAAATAAATAAAGGCAGGAGTAAATCAGTATAGCGAGATATACTCGGAAATCATACGCTAATTAATTCAAAGCACTTCTGCCTCTTACACTAATAACTGTATTCAAACTGCTAAGCCAATTAAAATCCCATTTAGATAATTTAATCTAATATTCTATTAAAATTATAATATCGCAACTATGTTATTATATAATGAATACAAGTTAAAACTTTGTTAAAATAAGTTAGAACATAATATCTTACGTTGGTATAAAATAGTAAAGATGGTGTATTCTGAGTACATAGCCAGAACACACAGGATAATTATTTTGGAACTTCTGATTTTGTTTATTAATAAATTTATATAATCGTCTAAGATCATTTTAATCTTATTCAGGTGATTTGAGTTAGGTCTTCATTGTTTGTTACAGTTATGTATCGATAATAGTACTTAAGCCCACGTTATTATTGAATACAAGTTATTATTCTCAGTGTTAAGAGTGATAGATAGCTCTTTTCTGTTTCCTGAATGAGTTTATGACTTTACTGATTTTTTGTTGTAAGCGTACTTTTATAAACATAAGCGTTTGCACATTTACACCCCTGCATTAGGGTTCCATGTGAAGCGGGAGGCGAACACGCAGAAAACCACACCATATAACGCCCAAGACCCGAGTACAAAACTTATTTGTCAATTATATGTCTGCCCCAGCCAGGGTTGAACCTGAGACTCACTGCTCGTCGACCAAGGTCCTTGACCAATGTTCCCCGGAATGATCAATAACGAGTTAACATTCATTTGATTGAATCTCTAAGTAAGGGGGATTAAATTATATTAGTTTGATTAAGTACCTTTTTCTGGTGTGCAATAAAGGAATTTTGTATTGTATTGTATTGTAAGTACGACCAATAGGAATGATATCGCGTTAGGTCGCTGCTTCAATACGAGGATAATAATTGACCGAGGAAACAAACCGAGAGTGTGTTACAAGAGAATAATATGGCGTTCCGAGTTAAGCGCAGGCGTGGAATTTCCACGGTTCCCTCTCTTCAGCTTTCCCCCACGTTTGTCGCTGCAGGGAGCGAGTGAAGTAGCCCGATGTGCAAATCACTGCGAGCAACGAGCACCAATGTACTTTAACTGACGTTACTGACGTCACAGCCGTCACTGACCCATTGCAATCAGCGTTAAAGAGAGCGGAAGCGACTAGTACGTGACGAAGCAAAATTTAATATAAAATGAATGGCGCGCGGAATCAAAGCGAGAAGCCTGACAACTGTTGAAACACAATTGGCACTGTTCTACGAAATGGCTTAACTTTTTCGTTTCACAATCATTTAAAAAATGAACCATTAGGCTGATTGTTTTTGAAGTAAAAGTCATTGTCGTTTGATATTCACGTAAATATAATTTATTAATATTGTTAGTAGGTACTTTATTATTGGTGAAATGTAACTACAATTTCCAGTCTGCATTCAAATTTCAATAACACTTTTTTCTGTTTTGCATTTACGGAAATAAGTATTTATTATAGGATTTATAGGCCATGTTACAAACATTCCCATAAAACTGAATATGCAAAAAACTCACCACTGAACCTCGTGCAAAGAAATTGTAATACAATATTTCAAAACATTGATACTGACATCTTTGCAGACTCATTAGACCAATTTAAGAAACATGTAAATGATGTGTTGATAGACATTTAATTTTGATATCTTTATAAATTTTGAAGTATTAACCGTATACCTTCTCTTAGCTACTAAACAGACTTGTTGTCAGATTACAATACTTCTTGTAACAATTTTGTGCAAACAGTTTTAATTTAAATGCACTAATTTGTAACACTATGGTTCCGTAAATTGTAAAAATACATGTTCTTACGAGTAGTTGGTATGCCTTTAATAAATAAATAAAAAATAAAATATTTTCATTACGCAGGTTGAACATATTGTTTTGCATTAATTTTTTTTGTAAAAACGTATCATTAAATTAGCTAGTCGTTGATTAACTTAATCTTTTGAAATACGTTGACCGTGGAATTAATATGTACTATGTAAGTGCTTATTACTTCCAAGTCGCAGACTTTATTTCGAAGAGACATTTCAAAGAGAGTTTTCCGTTGTTAAATTAAAACGTGACCGTTTTCTGTGTACGGGAAAAGAATAGCATTTAAATGAACTTTTTGTTGTGTTAAGAGTCAATCAAATTGCTCGTAACGGGAATGATCGTATTCAAAAATGTTAAGCATTAATATTTACTGGCTTAATAGTATTTAACAGAAATTACTAAGCACCTTTAAAAATTAAAATCTAACTGGCCAGAACTCAAACAGAAATAAGAATTGAAAATGTCAATAACATTTTCTTCACGGTACAGTCATTCTATATAGGGAAAACACAATTATATTCGTTATTTCCGATACCCATTGATGGACGTGTAAGCATATCAGGTTGCCATTAATAAAGTCTCGACTGCAATCTAGAAGTTTTGTAAGTATAATCAGAGCCGAGACTGAGACTCAGTTTCTTTGTACATTTTATCAAACATTTTTATCATCATCATCATTATCAAGTATCAAGTCTATAGTAGTTTACTGCTGACCAGAAGGCCTCTCATATAAATAGTATCTCCATATTGTCAAAAAAAATCGCCCATACTAATAAGATTAAAGCAAATTGGTAGATACGGTACGCCCATACATCGCATTACAGAAAAATGGGCTAGATGAAAATTAATGCACCCATACAATTGTAATTCTTGTATTGTGCATATTTAATAATTAACAATAGGGACTGTGAGACGAAATCAATATGAATTCCGCCATGTTGTCGTATCACGTGCAAAAAAAACAAGCTACGTAAGCGACTAAACGAAATCTATGACCTTGGTCATAGGTTTTGAGATTACGATCTAAGGTTTGGCCTCACAATTTTCGGCATGGTTGGAGAAACTAAGAAAAAAGACGATATGTCGTCGTGGTCAAAATAATTTTCATTTGCACCGGGCATTCGGTAAATTTCATAATACTTATCTGGATTTTGAAGCGTCTTTATGGCATCTGGAAAATATGGGATTGTCTTCATCCGTTCTATTGGCTCTTGTCCTCGATTTCGTTTGCTCGGGAAATGCGTCATTATTCTCGTCTGGCGACATGCACGTTATAAAACCACTTTTCTCTTTTTATCTTACTTCCTTTAAGCAGCGTCAACTTGGTGACTACGTCAAAGAAAGCACTTAATAATTACTGAGCTTTCATTAAGCTGCGCATTATTAAAGATAATAAAAAGAGCAAATCTTTTTCGTATGGATGGAATATTAGTTTTTTATTAAAAACGCTCCGGGCAGTGTGTTTTGTATTGATTTCATATAGGTATGAGAATTGTTACATGAAAGTGCCCCTATAACTTTAAAATGTAATAATTACCTTAAGCATTAGATTTAATTAAAAACAATCTTTTAAGTTTATTAGATACTAGACTTAGTCCGCGGCTCCACCTGTGTGAAATAGCGGATATCAATACTAATTTGTAATCTTCAGTATTTCTTAGCGGTGGAATTTCTAATAATACTTCGTAGCAGATCTACGTAAAAGAAAAAATATAAATGTAAAATGTTAAGTTTCTGGCATGTCTAGTTGATGTCAGTCTGCTTCTCCTTTATACAGTCTGGATTTTTGAGACGGGGCACTAAGGACAATTTCATATAACCGCTATAGCTACGGAAAGAAGATCTCAGAAGACCATCCTTAATTTAGAAACATTTTTATATGCGTGCACAGGGTTTGGAAATAAAAAATGGTCAATTTATACAAAAATATTGTTAATGCCTATTTCAAGTATCTCGCTACTCAGCCGCTTCATTCTATGTATAATTGAACTGAGATTGTTCCTGAACTTCACTTATTGAAATATTATTGATACTAACAGATAGGTGTGATTAGTAAAGAAAGAAAATCTGTATTGCTATAGAGTCTGTAAAAGATGTTTAGGGCTATTCCCAATAGTCCTACCTGATGTGAGAATGTATACATACAGGTATGTATAGCTTTATTTAGTTTTAGTATCATCATACTTTCAGTTTCATCTATAAATCTATATAACGCACCGCATCTTCTCATCATCGCCAAGGTTTGTCTAGTAGATAATGCCATTAGGTAGAAAGTATTGTAGAAATATACAATAAAGCGTAAATAAAAAAATAAAAAGATAGTTTTTCCAGTAAGACTACTGGGTATATTTTTCCAATAGACTTACCGGTAAAACTACCTACTGGGATTTCTTTCGTCTTACCATTAGAACTAATTATCATGAAATTCCCTATAGGTTTACACAACCCCAAATATCAAATGGAATATCCTGTGAGTATAAGGTTCGGTCGGAATGGTGTCACCGGCACACCCACATCCATGGTGTCAGTGGCAACATTGTTCATATAGAAAAGATCTAATCTCTCAGATTAAATAATTTTAATTGTGAATTGAATATTTTGATTGAATTGATGAATGAAATATGCATTAATTATATTGTTATTTTAAATCAAAGTTTAATTTAATAATTGACAAGAAAGTTTGATATTCTCAGAACTTTTACGATTATTACAACCACATTTTCACTGTTACGTTTACCTTTGTAGTAAACAAAGAGAGAAAATTCTGAAGCCGTATAGTAGTATTAATTACGGAAATGCTAAGGATTCCTACGTCCAAGCGTTTTAGTACAGAACTACTCTTTAGGGGAAATGGAAGAAAACATTTATATCAAAGCCATATCAGGGTTACCCTGAAACATTTAGCTACTTGACCGCACTAGGGAAAGAAATAAAGTGTATTTATTTCCCGGCCATACAATTAACATTACAACTGGTAAACTGTAGCTTATATACCTATACTTAAAAGCTTTTACCAACTTTTTGTAGAACAATAACGAGATTCTTACGTACAAAAAGTCTCTCATTTGTTTGTGTACCTATATGACACTAAAATTATCGACTTACCTTTTTTGGTTGAAAACTTACGTCTGCTTCTATTCACTTACCTGTAAAAAAAGAAAACAATGTTAAGTAAAGCCCAACTGCTACTTTTTTTTATACATTTCGTAAAAAACAATAACTTAACACAAAATATCTTATCTACTAGTTATTATAAGGAAATTCTTAGCGGTTATTATTTCAACAGAATGCTAAAAAGGGTAGGGAGGCACAAAGTAATGGGTGAGTTTACTCTTAGAAGTTATAGTAGGTATCACATATAATCCTCTTTGCCGGAACGTATTTCCTGGAAAAATATATCACGTAGCAGCGCGTTTTTTCTACCATTTATTTGGCTGGCAAGAAATATTATATATATTTATCTCGAAAAGACTTTTCATACGTTTGTTTATAGGGTTTGCTTTTTTTGTTACGTAAACCCATACGGGATTGTGGTACGGTACACGATATTTTATTTTATTTCATAATTTTTTTTTTATGTGATAATGAAAACTGGACGATTTTCAGATAGTAATCGTCAGTATTTGTGCTATTCGAAGCTGGTCACAGATACGTTGCTATCCCTGAGGACTGAGGCGGTCGCCTCTGGTATATGTGTAACTGGCATCCACACCCTTCCGACCGAATACAATTATTGAAGACCAATTATTCCACGGAATTTTGACTGTGCTTGTCATCTATAAAAAAGCTTTCACCTTTGTAAAGGTCTGGAATCTGAAGATAGGGCTAATTAATAAAAAGTATTTAACATTAATTTTGTCAGAAGTATTACGCGCGATACGAACAGTTACGTTCCTGGCAAACTAAATGTTTTGA
>DWLO01001769.1:0-14032 GCA_018245335.1 Dalla quadristriga | reverse complement strand
AGATGCGTTGCTACCCTTGAGGACTAAGGTGGTCGCCTCTTGTACGAGTGTAGCCGGCATCCACACCTTTCCGACCGGAACACAATTGTTGAACAACAATTATTTCACGGCAGAAATGGTTGTGGCGGTGGTACCGCCCGGGCGAACCGTATACAGGCTCTACCACCTACAATGTAGGTAAAGATGTCAAAAAGTCGCACACGTTACGTATGCTACTGAGAATGTGTGAGTGAGAAGGGAAGCGAAACATATAAATGCACTTAAGAAATAACTGACAACACGCACAAATAAGTCACAGAAAAATATCAGTACCTACCTACCAATTAAACTTAAAACTGCTGCATAAAAAAGTTAGGAACTCCAATATTATTAAAATAGTAGAGACTAGTTCAAGCAGGGTGCATTATCTATTTACATTATCTGGTATAAAGACCTCTTACATTATATACACATTATAATCTATCAAAGTTAGACTTTAAAGTAGGCAGTTTCTCAATTTTAAAAATTCTTCGATAAGTAAATTCACATGAATACGGGTGTAAATATCAAATATCTGCATTGATTCTGTATTCACATTAGATTGTACCACAGGAATTATACATACACAACAGAGTACAGACATACATATACTATACGTGTATTAAACCTTGGAAGTTGCTTATTCCGTAAAATAATATACTTAGGTAATCATGTACAAATGCATCAAATCATTGTAGAGATACAAATTATAAATACTATCTGAACTCGCCCCTAATACAGTGCACAAAATATAATATGTATTCTAATGTTCATTATCTAATTCATTCACAGTTTATTGTACTTTTAGCTAACTAGAAAGAGTACATACATACAAAAAAAAAGTATAAAATCATAGCACCCTTAATCATTTTACTAATAACTTACAAATGTCCTTGCAAATTTAATAAATACTTGTGGATACATAATCAACTTATTACAACAATTTACAAAAACAAATCTCGTAGGAATAAGAACGTCTTAACATCAGTGTTTGTTTAACGATATACTTATAATTATTCTGTAATTTCAAAGCCACTGAATGAAAAATACTGAATTCCTGTCGGTCACTACTGCTTCTCTACCCAAAGCCTGCCTGGAAGATATCGCTTATTAACGATAAGGCCGCTTTTTGTAAACCTTTATTTTTTCTTGCTGTATTCTGTACATGTTTTTAATTTGATATGCAAATAAAGTGTATTATATTGTACCTATCAATGCAAATTAAAGGTACCTACTTGATGATTATTTTAAAGTAACAAACAAGACTAAGTTTCTATGCGAAACAAGTTTATATTCTTTAAAGCGCGGTCATGACATGTACACGGCAACGTTTTCGGCTGTTGGCAGCTGACCTTAATACACAGGAGCCAACAGATTCAAATACGTTGGTCCGTGCCTTCCAAAACATTATTGGACTCGAATTGATTAGTTAGCTTGCGATTGACCGTTATGACGCATCGTTACCCTATGGTCACGGGACTCACGGGCACCCCCGAGCACCAAACAAAATTGGCCAGTCAGTCAGTCGGTCGGTTTCATCTCACGCGGCGGCGTTGCCATTCCCTTGTGAGGTATTCGGGCTCGACGTTTTCTCTCCATGCCCGGGCACTATTCTCAATATGTAAAATGCAGGGTTTTAGAGTGTATGGAAGCGACCTATGACCATAAGGAGTCAATCTAAGGTTCAGTTTCGTGTTTGTAGTGGGCAAAAATCTGGACAGTAGAAATTATTAAACCGAAGCCTTCATGTTTTTAGAGTACAATAATATTTTAAGAAATTACAAGTCGTGAACTTGAACAAAATCAAGTTTACACTATCCCTTTCACTTCTAAAGAGCTGCCAAGAATGGTCCCTCAGCCTTTTAGGTCATGTATAAAACCTCGAAACTAGATCTAGCACCTAAAGTAATGCATTTGCCTAAAATATGAAGCTTCAATCCCATTTCACAATAACATTGAACTAATAAACTACATTAGTGTGTCACGCATATATGTTTCAATGATAATGAAGATGCATCAAGTAAAAAGTCAAAGAAACACAAAATAATGATTCCGTGTTACATTCAATGACACATTTTGCTAGTGAATTGTTGCAAAGTAGATTAAACTAACTTTATAACAATGGATTTCCGCAAAGTGATACAATTAATTATAAACCTATCAGGGCCTACCTACAACCATTTTATGTCAAGGAAATCAGATTCAAATTAATCTCACATGATGCATAAACCATGCTATTTATACTAAAAGCTGGTTTTGTTCAACAATTATGTGCTTTGGTCATTAACAGTCAATTTAGTCATCAACTTCAAGTTCAAGCTCAATATCAGCGAGATTGATTTTGCGCAGCGTGTTGATGATGACGTACCTAGAGAACAATAGATACAGGTGCCGAAACCATACCATTTGTGATCGGTGACGCTTCATGGCGCGAGCTACGCGCCTACTCTCTGTCCACCGCAGAAAATATCTAGAGGAAAAATAGAAATAACAGATCATTAAAAATTATCACAAACGTTACCAGGTAACTTAATTTTCAAAGACTTTCTCTCAACCCTGCATTAGTTTTCGCTGTGTTGCGGGTTGTAGATACACGGAAAACAAAACAAATAAACGCCCAAGAACCGATTACACATAATTATCTGCCAAATAAATGTCAACCCTACCCAGGGATCGAAACCGGGACTACAGTTTGTCAGTCAGGGTCACTGCCAAGGCGGCATGGAATTTGTAAAAGAATCGTAAGTTTCTCAGAGTAAAAAATGGTTAAATACTATAAAATCCACAAAAACATACCTTTTGGAAGACAATACAAAACTAAGTGGCAGGTCCAAAAATCCAAAGTATTTTCTTAAAATATTTACAGAGTCTAGTGTGTATACTGCACATTCTGAAATATAAATACGAAATAATTTAGCATATCACCATCAAGTATTTTTTCCTATCATGAAGCAAATCTTTCCATCGCCATTTTGGAATTAAAGTTTTAAGCCATTATGGGTTGTAGTTATTCAATCATAGTTGTACTCACTTTGTGGCATAAGCTTTTCAACAAACATGTAAGCAACTGCATAGAATACAGCCGAGTGGTTTGGATGGGACGAAACTCCTCCTCTATCAAATGTGACTAGAGTATCAATGTTGTATGCCTCAAGCCAATGATGTATGAGCTTCGCTATGACTGGGGCTGGCCAGTGAGCCTTAGGGCTGTCTGGTAACCTTGTATCCATGACCAGACAGATGTTTCTATCTGGCACTCCAAGCTCATGACATGCATCCCATAATTCTTGTCTCCGGACTTTTCCCTTGCCTTCAAAATTGCCTAAAATGAATTATAAATCAATCAGTCATTATATATATATTACAAGTGCATTAAATAAAACAAGAGGCCTTAGCAAATAACTATCCCAAAATTATGTGTATTCAGAAATAATAAATGCCAAATGTAAGAGACATTTCTCTATTTATTCATTCGAAATCATCGAAATCACACCATCCTGCCTGAAATACTATATGGCAATGGTTCTTCTCCATCTCTCTCAGCCCACATCAATCAACTGCTGGACAAAGGCTTCCTCCAAGGCAACCCACTAATCCCAGACTTTGGCCCTTCGCAAAGGCTTACTCCCCGCCGTCTTGCGCAGTTCGTCGCACCATCTGGCAGAAGGTCGTCCCGCACTACGTTTGCTTAGTCGCGGTTCCAACGATTTACTCCAACGATTGCCGGCACTCCGGCAAATGTGGCCAACTCATCGCCACTTCAATTCACATTATACTATAAATTTAGTAATTACCATTGGATAAACAAAGAATATACACTTCGGCGCCTTGTTCACATAGCCTGAAGATCGTGGGCCCAAAAAACATGCACTCATCATCCGGGTGCGCGATCACCAGCAACACTCTGCGAGCGCCGAGGGCGCCGCGAGTTCGAGTCGGCAACTTCCTAGCATACCGACGATACACGAAACAACACACGCACAAATAACCAACCACCCACAAACATATGTACAAAACAAAGTTCCTCAAATACAACAAAATTTCAGCAAGGAATTTCAAGTAGTAATTGTAAATCAACTCAAAGTTGTGTGACGAGTCACTATTTAACATTTCTGACTAGATAGTAGGAATATTATTAATGTAACGGGTGGTGGGTATCTCATGTGATAATAACTTCTTATAAATTGCTATTTACATTTATGATTATTACAGAATAATTTTGTTTTATAATGAAATTGATAATTCCCAAGCATTTTATTGCAATTTAATTTTGACGTTCTCTGACATCTGTCATCACTCAGGTCGTGTCTGTCAAAAAGCCAGATGGACTGACACTGACGTAATGACATGTTTCATCGCTGGAAATAAAAAAAACTACCACAGGCTATGCAAGTTTAGTCCGTCCAAAGCGCACAGCTTGCTGGCGACTATGAAGATAGAAAGAAAATCATTACAGAGTATTAGGAGAAAAATAAAGGTCACTGAGTAGAGTGAGGATTCATGGTCGACCATATTGAAGGCATTCGTGAAATCAATAAGCACAAGACTATACTTTCGAAAAAAGCAATAGCATTAATATAATGCATAGTGAGTGTCCGTCTCATTAGAAAAGAAAATGAAACAAAAGCTGTCATCTCATACCAAAGACTATTGTCTTATAGGTACCATAGATCTCATTCATCTTATACAATGTCAGTTCACTTCAATTTAGTGAGTCATGTCAATTTATTAATAATTTACTTATCATTTCTCAAACAAAGTTTTGTCTATTTTGGCAATGATATTATATATAAAGTATAATATTAATATCAGGCCAAAGACCAAGTTGTTCTTGGATTTTGGTGTTTTCGGTTTATAATTCAGCTGTGCTGGGGCATAACTTATTGTGAGCATTTTGCTTGTTATCTAGTCTTAAATTATGATAATCCGAGTAAAAACAATATCGATCCTTTGTTAAATATGTACACATACATCGTTATCTAGCAAATATTATTTAGAATCTGTATATTATATCTAATTTATAGATATCTTGTTTTCGTAAAGTAGTCGGGATATAAGTCGCGGAAACGATGATTCAACCGGATTACGCTACAGCAATGGGCCTGCTGGCCCATTTAAATTCTGACGAGCTCAAAGAGATGCTGAATGATGACACCAAGTTTGATACAGTGCTGAAAGATGTAAAACAGGTAATTTTTTAGTTTTTTTTACAAAATTAGATGGATTACTTTGAACGTAATAATAAAATGTACCTAACTGGCTAGCCCATTTAATTCCCACATCAATTCTACAGGAACCATACATTGTTCCTGGATAAAAAGTAACTATGTCATCTCCAACCCATAATCTGTTTCTGCAAAAGTCACGTCAATCTGTTACACATGTTGATGGACATTATGTACCTAACTATTTAATATTCAGGTAAAAGACTGGGAAACGGAAAAAGAGATGATCATAGCAAGCAACAGGTCCTTGGCAGTGTACAACCTGAGCAAGGAGCCAGAGCTGGAGCAGCTGAAGGCCGAAGTACAGGAGAAGTCAGCCAGCGGAGAGCAGCTGTGCACACGCATACAGGAGTTACTCGAGGAATACAGTAAGTACTTACCATATCAACAAAGTGGTAGTGATGCCTTCACAAATTGCGCAGAGTCGGCTGACATTTAAAAAACAAAAATAACAATCGAGCTTGCAGCTCCAACCATCCGCTGCCGCCCATGACATCTTTAATAAACCTTGAACAGGTCTGTAAAATTAACCAAGAAATTTGTTCTAGAATTCCCTGTGTTGTGTATGTGTGATGCCACTGTAGTTATAATTATTTGTGGTAGAGTATTATAATGTACCATATGGTGGGGACAGCCGAAGAAGACAATTATGTAAGAGAGGTATTGTTTCTCAGGTCTTGTGTCATTATTTTGTATTGTTTCAAGTCATTATGCCAATGACCTCCTCGTCAGGGTATACCAGTGCAGAAGTTAGTTTATTTTCATTATTCAGTGCCTTGCATAATTTCAGAGATAAAATCAGCTGGCATATCACCGGACACAACGCATGCACTACTTCAAACTGCCGCAGCAGAGACAGAAGAGCAATCAGAGAACATAGCACAAGACTTTCTGTCAGGGAAAATGGATGTGGACAAGTTCCTAGAAGACTTTGAGCCAATACGCAAAAAGATGCATACACGCAAGTTCAAAGCCGAAAAGATGGGAGAACTACTAAGAAGTGGCACTCAGAGTTCCTACGGTAATGGTTTCTCTAAGCAATATCTGCCCTACCCCAGTTATGGTCCGCCTCAGGGAGTGCCAACAGTCCCGTACCCTATGGGGCCATTAAATATGCCAATGCCTGGTATGTACGGCAGCCACTTTTGAGCCAGACATTTAAAATTGTATATCATAAAGAATATTGTCAAATTCTCTTTAACAGTAGGAAATGAATTTACTATAGATCAGAGTAACTGGTTAAACCAATAGCTGTTATGATAATTGAATAAACTGGTATGGAAAGATTCACACCATCTGTTAATTTTCTTTATCAGATTAATAATAAATTATGGTCACAAAGCTGTCAGATGTTAAAATAGCGCTTGGATGGATGAAGCATGAATGGATGAGTTTTAATATCCCGAAACTGCGAGGACTATCCTTGCAATGTTAAGATAATTGTGGGATAGTTACCACAGTGAGGTTTTTTTTAAATTTAAGACTGCCTAAAGATTATCTGGCTTTACAGTTGTTGGATTGAACCTTCTGTAAAGGTAATAGAAAAGTAATGCTAGAAAAAATTGCTTATCTCTAACAATGATATGCTGGTCAGGTCACACGATTACCACACGGTCAGTCCATGATGACTATAATGATTAAAGGTTATTTTATAATCAAAGTAATCAGACTTAGAGTGTTTAAAGCTAAGTATGTCAATCGCCTTTCTTTATAAAATTTGTGTATTGTTTTACTATAATGCCATGTTAAGTGGATAGGCTACATAGGTAATTTTCAAATCACTTCATATTTCGGGTATCACATAACGTTTATCTATTCAAAATAGCTAGTTTGTGTAGATCGAATGCGCACCCCTAGGGTCCAAAACTTTGTCTTTCTTTATCGTTGTTTCCGTTCTGGTTATAAGATTATTAAGACTACTACCTAAAATAGCAGCACTATGAAGGTATATGGTGTGTCGCCAGATCTAGATGATTAGTTTATTTCACTAAATGCTTTTTACTGCTATTACTCATATGTCAATTTAACACTGTTTTTTTAGTAGGGGCCACTGTATCTTAAAAGTGGCATGTAGCCTACAAAATGGAATAATTGCACATTGCTACTCGCTCTTGGTATGTAAAAATAATGAGTCAAGCTATTCATAATTTATATAACACATCATTATTGATATTTCATTAAAGTCTCAATGTGCCATATTTATGGACTGTTTCTGTATTTTTTTTTTTTGCAATGACCAAGATTTCAAAACCAGACTAAAAATAAAAGGAATATCAGCTGTCCACTTGATGTTGGTGCTTGTAGATATAACTTAATTTTCGTTATAATACGTCTTAGATATTTATATTAAATACATTGTTTAATCTATTATAGACGACGTAATAAATTCACAATGGGTTCTCGTTGGCCTTTGGTAAATAATGCAAGTTTGTTTTGAAAACCTAATTAAGGACAATGTACATTGAATTTAATTTTTAATCTATGTGGTATATTTAGTTCATACATAAATAAATGTTATTTATCATTCAGATATTTCTTTTAAGTAAAAATAAATATATATTGTCATTTTTACTTTATTGCTTTTATTCATTCGGTTAAATCGAATCAGCGTAAACGCAGTTACGCAACTTTGCATAACACACATAGATGTTGTTATATTGAGGAAATCAAAAGCTCACTTCTCTAAAAGCACTACTTATAGAAAAGAAGTACTAGCAAAACAAAATTTAGTTTCAACAAAAATTATATATTTATTTTGCATAATTTATCTACCAACTACAACAGACCTATGCTATTTACATTTGTACATGCTTCCTATACATCAATAGTCAAACATCAGCAACCAATAATAAGTATTTAATTTACTCTTGTTGACAATAATCATGTTATCTACTAAGGAAAACAGCCTTTTTTTAGAACAAGACAAGGTAAATGATATTATACAAAAATTTATATGGATACAAATAAATATCCTGGGTGATTGACTATTCATAGCTACACATCATTATTTAGTGAAAGCATAATTTAACTATTTGCCCTTTTTAATTAACTATCAGAATTTTTAGTTGACTCTTTTATTGAAGTTGTGTCCTGGTCATAATCATTTTTGCCATATGTCACAAGACCAACAAAGCAAACGCATATAAAAGCTGATATATAAATAATTATTTCTTGATGGACTGAATTTCTATAGTCCATCTCTTTTTCCTTTTGGTGCTTTATAAATTCCTTATCATACTTTGATTTCTTCAGTAGATCTCCATAATGATTTTTCTGCCTGAAATGTAACAATCATCAACAACTATATTATGTTCATTATGCCATTACTAGCAAATGCTAGCAAATGCTAGCCATACCAATGTTGCAGCTGTTATAGACATTCACATAATAATATAGGAAGCTGGTGTATATAACCAAACACACCATTCATCAAAATCATATATTGGAGTCCTTCCATCCATGGTTGGTGCAACATGTCGTTGTCCACGGGATTTATAAAATCTGAGTGTGGGGTCCATTGGCTCTGGTTCTGCTTTGTACTCGCCCCCCATACGAGATTTGTTATCTTTGCCTACTAGAAGACCTGAAAATAAAGTGTTTTAAGAAAACTTTAGTACTTAAAACTAGTTTTAGAATGCAGTGTTGCCACTACAATGTGTACTCTACTACAAAGTTCTTCATTGGTATAGTATAACCAAATCAAATCTACCTCAACAGCTTTATAGCCCTTATAATAGCTCATTAATGATTAACTGGTTAGTTATGATTTTGGCTGATTGGAGAGCACAGGTCTCCTTACAATTGAGCCGACTGAAGTGTACTCCAATACTGCTCCATAGTGGTCCAGTGTGGATTGGTGAAGAACACCATTAGTAAGTATTAAATAAATATAATTCCATACCTTTGTCATACATCTTTTTAAGTTTAAAATTGCCCAACACCTCATATGCTTCAGTGATGGCTCGGAATTTTTTAGCAGATTCTTCATCCTGGAATTGATATAATAGTATATTTGAATAAATATTTTTAAGATCGTCTATATGAAAATTAAGGATATATTTTTTATCAATACTTACACCTGATTTGTCTGGGTGATACAACTTTGATAGCTTGTAGTATGCACTCTTAATGTCAGATTGTGTTGCTTTTGGAGTCACCCCGAGAATATCATAGTGACTCGCGCAGACCCTTGATGTTGTTCCAAACGTACGAACAACTCCAGACAACCTTGATTTGGTATGATTTAACATCTCATTCAAAATTACCATCATAATTGCATTAATGTAGCGCCACTAAACCAGAGCTTCGCTTAGCGAATTATTCTAAAACATGACGATAATGACATCAAGTAGGAATTAAAATATAATATATTCTAACAAAACTAAATCTACAACGGAATTACATGTTACATATTCTCAGTTTTTTGTTTTTTTCACAAATGTTAACACTTTTTGACAGCGTTAACTTGACAATGACAATCACAGACAATATAGGAAATTGGGATACTACGAATAATGACGATTAATAGTCCTTTCAAAAACGATTTCATGATTTAGTGTTGCCATTTGTGAGTACCAAAGCGATCGTTATCTTCCACCGGGCGGTCTGTTTCCGCTCTTACTATATTATCTGCTATCCGTATCCCTGTACCGTAATCTGTGGTAAATGGTCAATGAACGAACGAGCGACGCCCGTCATTTTGATCATTTTACGATTGATAATTTAGATTGATTGTGCGTGGATTGGAATTTAATATTATTCTTCACATGTAATTTTGTAATCCTCCTCAATTTATTCATCATCTGAAAGTAATTCTACATTATTTCGTTGTTTTACGTAAAGTGTAGATTTAAACTGTAAGTATTCGATGTTTATATTTAGCCCAGAAGAGTTCGTGGTTTACCAGGTGGCTCGAATAAATTGCATACTATTAAAGTTTATCCTTCAAGGTACCCATTTTAGTGTTGAAAATGCTTTACCTTATATGGAATTCTTTAATGTTATGAGATAGTGACTTGTAACGTGCCCTACATACGCTGAATACTGATAAAGTTGTTTGACTTGTGTTCGTGATGTGAGTCATCCTTTCTAGTAACGAAATTCGTTCAATTCAAGTTATCTTTCTGACAAATATTCATTTAGGCTTAAATGCATCGTTCGTTATCAATTAATAAGTAATTAGTAACCAGATATTTTTGTGTTTTTGCTGAAGTCGTGGTCGAATGTGACGATCCACGTAACGTAAGTCTGACTAACTGGGTGGGAATAACAAAGCAAGTCAACATGGTACCTACTGTTAGCTATTTTAATAAAAATGAATTAATGCTGATGTTTATTGTTAGAAAGTTTATTGAAGTTGGTAACAATTTGATAATAGAACAATTTGGAAGAAACGATGGTGGCGACACGGTAACAATTTGAACAATTTGGAAGAAACGATGGTGGCGACACTGAGATGTTGGGGGTTTCCATGGTAACGGAAAAATAGGGGAGGATTGAGAGTTCAAAATAAACAGAGTGATTACGTATCGGGCTTTCATTTATTCTTTTAACACTAACTAATATATGCCGCCACAGCCCTATTCATACAGAAGGGGACTGTCTATAGGGGATATTACAGCATTACTTAATCTTATAATTCCCCCAACCAATCCAATTCCTTATCGTGCCACCGGAAGTACGGGGAATTAGACCGATCACGACATGGCAGAAGACCTACGCATCCGCACCGTCGACAGGCGACAAACTTGGGGCCTACGGTCTCTAGGTATCACTCACTACCCGGGAAGATTCTCGAGAGATCAAAGTCTACCGGTGAAATGTGTGCTTCGATTAGTCGCGATAACGAGAAAATTTTATACTCACAGACTAAGCGACTTCTTTTCAGATTTTGTCACTAGGTTTAAGAACTTTATTTCTCATAAATTTATGGAAGTAAATAAATCGATAACCGAGAGAATCGATTCTCGAAATTGGTTCAAATTAAGAGAGTTTGCAATAAATGTTATATATATAATTTACAAGGACAACCTGTGGTAACAAAAAAGGGTTGTATAAAAACATTTTATATTCTAAATATTTATTCATACTCGGAAGATGAACCAAAATGATCGTTATTATTATTTTTTTTTATCCCGAAGACTTTAAATGCGTAATCGATTTGGAGTCAAACGCGCCACGTATTGCCAGTCATGAAATTAACTAAGAAGTGTTATATCAATCAAGTGTTACATATCAATTCACAGTAGACTTACATATTACACAAAAATGTAAATGTAATCCTTAACGATATATTAAAGAACATACAAATTGGAATGTTTGATTCAGGTACAAACAATTTGCATGTATACTTTTATATAAAACTAGACACACATATATAAATAAATAAAAAGTACCTACATTTGTGTAGTAGAAACATAAAAGTCAGCTACCCTTTCTATCACTTTGAATTTTACTAATTACACCAATAAAAATTATATTTCCTGAACTGTGAGATATCAACATATATAATTATAATCATTAAAAACGGTTGTCGAAACGTCTGCAAATTTCTGCCTTTAAGTGTGGTGGTTATGGTGGTGTCAGTTCATAGTGCAAGATCACCGTTCCAGCACCTAAGGTTCGTCTCGTGAAAGGTTTGTTATAACGTTACCCAAGTGGCATAAAAAACGTGCGAGATGTCATTTTAGTAATCTAGCACTAACAATTTTTGTCAACAACCATCAGTCCTGCGCGGATTACTTTTCATATTATTAAAAAGTTTAACATAGAAAAACAATGAATTAATAATGATTATTATTATTAACGATCAAATATAAATGGCTGGTAATGGTCAAAGATTTTTAAGAATCAGACAGGTGCCCACATCCCCCTTTAATCTACCTCCCCTGTAATCTGCAGGGCTTAGCGGGATGCGCATATACATTTCCCCGAGAAAAAAAAATTGCAATCCGAGCTTGAAGTTCAAAGGTTTGCTTACTTTCCTGCTGTATTCTCTTTGATAGTTGCTTGCCATCAATTCCTTAAAATAGTTTCACTTTAATGCTTACCTTACTTTCCTGCTGTATCCTTTTTGATAGAGTTGCTTGCCATCAATTCTTTAAAATAACTTCACTTAAATGCTTACTAAAGCTCCGAATTCAGAATAAAAAGGTAAAACCAGTCGTTGTTTGGTTTAGGTACATATCTACGTTTAGAATATGGTGATCAGTAAAGTTGTCTTATAAAATGCTTACTAATATATACTTATTCTAGGATAAAAAGCGATTAGAAGGGATTATAAGTTGACTAGGAATAAATTATTTACAGAAATGAAAAGGGACGGTATAATTGTATCCTTACGTAGATTCCTTACTAATTCGTTTTGTAAGACCTAATTTGAGGTTGCAAATGAACCGGAATTATAACGCGAGAACTATTCAATATATACATATAATTCGTTAATACTTTCTGTATTAATACAAGCGGAGTATACAGACCGAAGCATGCATAAAAGTTGGCTTTGAGATATCACATGAGACCCACAATATTTGCCTACAGAAAGACATACATAACCATTAAAATAGACACCAAAACGTTGATATAACCTACATCGAATACATACATGGCAAATATCCAAATATTTCATACATCGCACGTCACAAACAAAAAGGTATCAACCCGAAAAATGCCAAATACGGCTTTTTTAGCGTTTCAGATCATAGCTTTTTTTTCTGCAAACTGGCAAGACGAGAGTATTTTTGGCGTAAATAATTTTCAAGATATGGCCAAACATTTATTTATTAACCATTCCAACTCCAACTCTATTGCAACTCAGCGAGCTTACGCATCACAAGATTTTTTTCGAATCACTACGAAAATGAAAATCACTATAGAGGATTATTTTTACTGAACACCCTAATGGCTGTTTCTAATCCTAACCATAATCCTTGTTTTATTTTGAATTAATTTCTTATGTATTGTTTTGTTTTTATTGTTGCTGAAACTGCTTATACAGGATTATCTTCACCCGGCCACATATAATTGCTAATAAAATTAAATCTACTACTGTTTCAGGCCCTTGTCTTACTAAAATCAAAAAGGGAGAATGTACCATCAATTTGTTTAAAAATTACGACATTTAAGCCCTCGCTTCAGGAGGCACGATGTTTCAAACTTACAAAACGCGAAAGTCAAAACACTGTTTTTCCAGATACTACCCTTTTGTTTGTGATGTGCGACATTTAAACATTTATAACATGTATGCATTCGATTTGTACTTACTTGTTTACAAATGAACGACAGCTACGTCGTTATCTATCGTCATTTTTCATTATTCTACAAAACAGCGATACATTGAGATTACCTCTCACAGCATAACTATGCGTACGCAAAAATACCAACGCACAAACAGCATTAATACTTTTCAATTTGTATTGTCAATTACACAATCAGAAGACAAATCAGTTGGCCACGAGCGCATGTTCCCAGGCGTCAACACCGTAACCAGTTAGGCAAAGTCAGTTTGATATTTACAAAATAATACCTCAATAATGGGTTAAGTGAATGTGTTCAGCTTAAAAACGTCTCCGACCAACATATCGGAGACATCGCAGCAAGATATACAAAAAAAAATGCTAGTGTTAAAATGTGCGAGGGATATGTAGAATATGCGATGCCCCTAACAAC
This sequence comes from Dalla quadristriga, assembly GCA_018245335.1. Lineage (NCBI taxonomy): Eukaryota > Metazoa > Arthropoda > Insecta > Lepidoptera > Hesperiidae > Dalla > Dalla quadristriga. The sequence continues at coordinate 122 of DWLO01001769.1, read as the reverse complement.
CATAACGGTTAAAAGTCGTCACACAAAAACCTGTGAAGGTTATAAAAAAAATTTAAAGACAGCCGCACTCTTAGTGATATACAGACCTAATTAGACATGGGCTCGAATTGAGTAACGCAGAC
>DWLO01001768.1:0-14038 GCA_018245335.1 Dalla quadristriga | reverse complement strand
ATGTCCACGAGCGGCAGTGGTTGGTGGGACTGCATGCTCGTTTGCTACGTGGATAACATAAAAAATAATCTGTCCCTTATATCACTTTCCGATCCATAAACAATCTCTAAGCAAAACATCACGTCGAACCGTCGCGTCGGTCTGTTGCAGCTTAAAGAAGGACAAACCAACAAACACACTTTCACATTTATATTATCTACCCATCCATCCATCAGCCTTTAGAGATCCAATGCTGGACATAGGCCTCCCCTAATCGACGCCACTCCTACCGGTCCTGTGCCGTCTGAATCCAGAGGTCTCCCGCTATTTTCTTCAGTACGTCAGTCCAGCTAGTCTACCCAATAAATAAAATCAAATAAATTGCTATTTTAGCTACCTAAACATAATCAACCGTTTTTAGAATTTGTGTCTGTTTGCGTTTTTTTTCGTGAATAAACCCCGGACGTATAACGGATTTTGATAAAAATTTCAGGGGTCGTGGAGACACTGACTTACCGTATAGGCTTTGTTTTATCCCAAAATATGGACCGGGTTTTTGTTATAGGTACTCCTTAACGTCTGTACCCCTTTTCACTGTTTAAATTGTTTTGAATTTTGAAAATTCACGCGGATGAAGTCGCGAGTTCTCCCTAGTACATAATAAATAAACTGCACTGACTATATTCACTCGGGTGACAGCTGCATTGCTCAAGATAATAATGGAGATAATAATTTATTTACTTTGTGTTAATGAATAAAATTAATAACTTACGTAATATAGAATTTTAACACGTGTCTTTAATTGTGAGACAAATGAACCAGTGTATTAATTTTCTGCTACATTTTTGTCCGAAGTGGTTGCAGTGTTCGAAATGGACCATTAATAACCACTACTAACCGGACTGTCACTAACGCGGACTAACAGGACTTACAGTCACCAACAGTCCATTCTCTCATAGTCCTTATACTAACGAATACTGACCAACTATCATTCCTATTAACATCTCATATTAACTGGACTAACATCCCCATTTCCTTTTGCAGTCCTTTTCGAGATTTGTCTCAGATGTCATGGGTGGCAGCGAAAGCCGGAGCTGCATTTTGCTATTTTTATCACATAAATAAAGCTGCCCTACTATGAATATAATTAATTTTCAGTAACTATAAATCGGATGCAGTGTGGTTTTCCTGGTAAGTTACGAGCAATAATGTATAAATGATAATTATAAGAACAGAATATTATCTTACTAATCTTACTTCTTACTAATATTATAAATTCTATATTTAGTTCATTAGTTTTTTTAAATTAATTTTTGTTGTTTTTGTATCGCTGCCTGATGGTAAGTGGCTATCGTCGCCTATGGACACTCGCAACACACCAGAGGAGGCGCTAATGTGTCACCGGCCCTGAAGGAGAGCTTATTTACGCCCTTACGGCTAAAACGAATTTGGTAGAGAGGTAGTTTCAGACATGGAGATAGTCATAGGAAACTTTTGATCCCGAATACAGATCCGATCCCGAGGGAATGAAAACGTCATAAAATTAACGCGGAAGAAGTCACGGACTACAGCTAGTGTATACATTAAAAGCAAATGGCATACATGATTTAAGGTGCTTTTTAATTTTATAAACCGACGATTTTATTTACCTAATCCACCCACTAAATAAACACATTTACGGAAATTTTCATTACTGTCACAACAGAGCTTTACCGCACTCAATTCCCCTTACTAAAGCGAGATCACAAGTTTGCATATAACGCTAACTTCATCAACCATCTAAAAGATGAAAGGGTATATTCTATTGAGTCACCTTTCTCAGAGAAAACTGTTTTTACCCACCTCGACGAACTTAAACGTATTTTTGTTACACTCTTTTACGAGGAATCAAAACAAGGGTCATGCTCCGAATAGAATTTAATTTTCATTTCGCTGGTTCTGTAACTTTATAGTCATTGTGAAGAAAAACACCTTGCAGATTTATTAGGTACTAGCTGTTGCCTGCGACTTCGTGGATTGGCAGACTTCACATGGCTTTGAAAATATTGGAGAACTCTCTGGCGCGCAGGTTTTCTTATTACACCGTTTATGCAGTCAATTGCTTAATTCGCTCATACAATCGAAAGATCATTGGTGCGCGCTTAGTTTAGATTAATTAAATAAAGGTACGTTACCTGTCTAACGCGCGTAATCACAAAACTTATGACCAGCGCCACAGTTTCTTTTAGTCGCTTACAAAGCATGGTCTTGTTTGCACGCAATACAAAACAAAGCGGAGTTAATATTGAGTAAGTCCCACTGTCCCTGTTGCTGGTTATTAAATGTGCACGATTCAATAATTACAATTGTGTGAGTGTGTAAAGCGATGTGTGGGCGTACTGTATACACCTATTTGTTTAAATCTAAGGGTGGGATTTCAGCCTAGGAATTCAACCTCGAGCCTACTAAGTAGGAGGCCGATGTATTAACCACAAGACTACTCACCGCAGTGATTGATTATTGTTAAGTTAAATAGTAAGCAGTAAGGTAAAAAACCTTCCCACTGTCATTGTACTATCTTACTCCCATGACAGAACAAAGGATTTGTCTATGCCAAGCTATCCTCAGAAAACGCTGCTTATGTTATACAAAGCGTCATTAAATTAAATTTGCAGACACTATCATACTTCGCCCGTAATGAAGTATCATGATAGTTAGATATTACTGTTTTGTGTTATTCAATTATTCATTCGTAGAATCGGTAAGCGGCTAGCATCAGTTAAGATCACACATCAGTATAACATTATCATAGTGGTGACACGGAGTATGGATGACTACCCTTGTTCTTCGACAACTTTACCACCACAACAGAAGAATCTCAATATTATTATGTTTTTGTCTAGAACCCATAGCGCCACGGCATGGATCTCTCTTTACAACTGAGCAGGCCTGGATCATACTCAACCTTCATAATCATGATCATGCTCCAATTCCGATTGGTGGAGGGGTTAGTGGCACATCCGACTGTCGGAAGTTTTTCAGGCCACCCGAAGACATCCGACAAGGCTTAACGACTTTTATCTAACGATATAACGACCGACGTCTTTAAAGTTCAAATTTGCACGAAAAATCACATCAAGGCGATACCGTAGTCTCGTCTTACGTTACATAATTGACCCCCGGGATCGACGTCTTAACGTGCCCTCAACGTTCAAAGCACGGAAGCACTCAAGAAATGTTTCCACTAGCGGTCACCCATCCAACTGCCATCTCGGTTAAACTCGTCAATCAGATACGATTGACACTCGCCGCGCGACCATGAACGCTTTATTATGTTTACGAATATTATAACAAAAATTAAACCGTGAACAGACTTAGCGCACGATGACGTAGAAACGATTCATCGAGATTTTAACAATTTTTTTCCAGGTGAAACCATAGCTTCACTTTTGTCTTCTGATCACAGCACAGCGACCACTCTACACATTAATGGTGTTTTATTACTGAACAACCTTTAAACGAAGCGCTCATAGTGATGCGGCTTGTCCCAATAATACACGATCGCGGTAAGAGTAGGGTGGGTGATCACTAATGGCTGAATATTTTAAAACGCTTTTGTGTTACAGAAGGCGAGTTAGTAAGTGGGAAACGGTGGTTATTATTCATATTTATCAATTCGTTAAGCCTTGTTGGAGGCCTACGAATGGCATTAGAACTTCCGACACTTGAGTTGGTCCTTGGCCACTGCGCCATCTACACTGGAGCAGCACGCTGGTCTACCATGTTTGAAATTAATATTTATTTAATATGAAGTAAGTAATGGAGGCCACGATTCGGAAAACAGTTGATCTTAAGCCTGATGAATGGTAGTTCCTCAAATAATTGGTATATAAGTAGGTAGGTACCTATAGTTGGTCATTTCATTTGTGTACACAGAAATTATAACAAAAATAAAATTGGCTGCACTTGTTTGAAAATAGAACAACAGATTTTGCGTTCGTTTTTGTAACGCGATAGACTATAATATTACAATACAATATGCAAAAGCCAGTATCAACAAAACACGGACGCGACTTTTGTGCAATACACGATGCATGCGATACTTCAGACTGTGCGACAACGAGAGAACAAAAAAGACTCAAATCATCCAATTTGTAGCGCGGTGTACAAATAAAACCTTCGTTATTATAAGTTCCCCACTTGAACTACGTTAATTAGTACCATTGGAACAAAACGTAGCCTGCTACGACTAAAATGCACGCCCTGAACACAATAGTCAAGACAAAGCGCGAGTATAACTGAGAATTAATTTAACGCATGTGCGATTTTAAAATAAGCTACTGTATTAATATCACATACCAATTTATTATTTCACATTTTGTAGTCATTACCAAGGATTTATTATAAGAACAATTTCAAATTGTAATTCAAGTCCAATGGCTACAAACTGTAGTGGCCCACTGTAGGGCACAACAGTCTGTCCTCACAATAGAAGAGGCCAGAGCGTACTCCGCCATGCTGCTCCAATGCGGATTGGTGGACGGAATAAAAGTTACCTTAAAAATTATTTACCGTGTGACTTTTTGACGTCACTTTTTAAAGTATATGTTTTCAGAATAAAACATTATACAATAATGAGGGCACAGTAATTCTTACGAACAGGCTCATGCGTTGCACCGTATTATTCGCTCGCATGATCATGTAGTGTGCATTAACGTTGTCGTCATCGAATGAACTAAGCTTTCAACATATTAAACACATGGGCTCGCCCTTTATCGGGGTTGCATAATTCGACCCAATGTCCTGACCTGAGACTGCTCTCGCCAGCTCTCGAAAAGAATCGTTTTTATCCTCATAACAATGTCCATATAGTTTTTGTATCGTGAATTTAGGCTAGGACGGCTCGAGCACTGGCAGGTTTTCTGTCAAAATTAACTGGCAGTTCATTGTAGTACTGTAAAGTAAATATAGGTAATACACCCCAGTTTAAGAATGTTGTACATAGTGCCTTTAAATTAAGAAAAATTATAATTGAAATATGGGTCATTTTTAACACCCAACGACTGGCTTATAAAACGCCATACCTTGTGTTTTAAAATAAAATTTTGTTTTCACCTATTAAACTCTTGATTACCATAATTTGAATTTGTGCGTGTGAATAGAGATTAATGACATAGTGACTTTAAAAAATAAGAGATATGACAGAAATATTTAATCACAAATGGAATTTCACCTATTTGTTTTATTCTATTAAGAAGTGCAGGTGCCATTTAGTTCTTGAAATAATTAAGTTTCATTTATATAAAGTGTTCTTAAATACAACTCATTTTGTTTTATTCAATAAAAAATGGGGCGCATCACCTATTTTTGCCATATATTAAGACGTTTTTCATGGTTGTGGAAAATTAAGTTTTGTAAAGGAGTAGTAAGGATACCGATAAATAGAACAAAAGAACACAGGAATAAACAGACAATGTACCAGGCTAGCATAAGCGCCAAGAGCACGCAATGATCACTTTAGTCATCCAGCGTGCAGAATAAACAATGGCAGAACAACAGCCATTTCGCTGATAACATCTTGATCGCTGCCTCCATTAGTCGAATGTACTTTATTATAATACGGGTACAATCATAAAATATGGTGCACCTACATACACACTATGATTTTTGCATATATCGACATCAATTCATGTAGAGTAGAAATAACCATTTTTCGCCAAGAAACTGTTCCCTCGATTCCAACGGTGTTTTTTCCAAGTTGAAACTGAATAACGTCTTTACCTAGAATGCTGTATATGCTGCTTTTATACTGTAGTTTAATATCAAATAGTTATAGAATTTGTAGAAGAAAATAGCAACTCACAAAAAAATTACTTAAAAAATAAAAATGTCAATCCAGACTTGATTCATGCCCGCATACATTCTGAACCAGCCAAAAAACCTCTCCATGAAATCGGCATGTAGTTTTCTATCGTATAGAACCTTTAGCGCGAGAGACAAACTCGCACTTAACCGATATTTCTTTAATTTTCTCGCAGACTACACGTCAGACTTATATTCATATTTTCCATACGGTATGCAATGTCGTTTCTAACGATATGTATTAGAGTCGGGTAATGACGTTTCCTAAGAATTATTCTTAGGAATAAGATGGGGAAAATCATTGTTTGCCCCTTTAAAAAAAAGTAAATCACCCGCTTATTATTATGTTTTCTCTACACTTTATTTAAAATGTTACACAGTATCAAACTGACAATCCGTAGGTACTAAATACACGTACACCCAAGTACAAAACTGAAAAGCGTCGCGATGACTATTGAGCGTAATTCCGCACCGGATGACGGAGTGGACAATTGTACAATTTATGGGAAGTCATTTGATTAGTACTAAAACCATGATTACTAGATAGAAGGAAATGTCATATTATATTACAGTAACTTTATGTTTAATATCATTTCCACAATTGAATGTAGCGTACAGTAGAGTACAACAACAATAATGAATTTTCGATTGATATTAACGTTATTGCTCAAGAGGATTGAATATCATCGTGAATATGTTTGCGATACCGAATACAAATAATTACTCGAATACAAATAAGTGCCACCAATTGATTTAAACTATGGTTCAAACATCAATTATTTTAGGTGTAGGCGATGTTGCCTACACTATAGTAGGGTGTGTGGCTTGTACGGCCACGGGATCCTTCGATAACTCAATAGAATAATGGTTAGCAGTACTCCACGCGGGCAGTGGCCCATGCTTTCCCTCGTACGAGATCCACAGGACCGGGTCGACGGATTCCTCAATTGATCACAGAAGTTGTGCTAGACCGCACTTGGCACAGATAAATTGAAATGAGACGAAATAACGTTGTTTTCAATAAAGGCGGTAATTCCTTAAGTATAACATAACGGTATAAGTATCATAGTGCGGAGGAAAACTTATTTAATTTGAGTAAACATTCTTTACAGTATGCCATAAGCGTTACCTCCGCGATATTTCCCACCTCATAAAATAATTTGCGGTTTAATGCAACGAGCCGCGTAAAAGTATTCGTGCGTTATTTAATTTGCAACTTAGCGCTTCCAGCTTACATAAACACAATTACAGCACATAATCAGCTTGAACGCGTCTGTTCTATACAATAACATGGAAAATTTGGTGGGAAATAGGACAGTTTTTCACGTCACTTGTGAGTTACTACCGTATTGTTAGAGCAGCGGTAGTATAGCCACATGAGTAAATGTAAATCTAACAGTGTAGGTACTGCAAACATCAGTAGCTTTCCTTGCAATACTGTTGTTTTTGGTGTAAGTAGATTTTATTACTCTGTGGTATTGATATTGTGTTAGGCATGTCACCCACAGCAACCTTATACTACAACTCGAGTTTTTATTCGTATACCTCTCGCCGCCGTATAATTTCGCTGGAGTATAGCTCGGTCGTAGCATAGCAGCGAGTAGTAGCTGAGTATCCATGATACACAGACGAGAAGGTTACACTGATTGTTGAATCGTCTGCAAGACCAAAAAAAGGGAGGTCGTTTGGTCTAGCGACTACGTAAGTCTGCGCTTGACCACTATTTTAAAACAAGGCAAACTTCGACCTTGCGTGGAATTTGGTAATTACGTAGAATCGTCTGTAGCGTCTAGCAGGATTTTATTTAAAACTAGCAACCCGCCCGACTTTGCACGGGAAAAAGATATTCCTAAATTTGTTTTCTGTCGTAGTATATTATTAAATCAACCTGTTGCGTCGAGCATGTGGGTTAGATTAATTTCATAAGTTCATATTTTGTGAAGCTCCCAAACAGCATGATTTTTACCGACATTGTCAGCAATCATCGTCATATTTCAGCCAATTCACGTAAACCTTCCCCATAAATTACTCCGTCCATTGGTGAATGGTCTTTTGGAATTTATCGCGTTCAGAAAGACAGACAAACGCGGCGGGGGACTTCGTTTTAGAATATGTAGTGAAGTAGCCTTTGAGGAACTCGTAGTCAATTACATTATTGCAATTTCTGTTATCCAGTTAAGTCAGCCGTTTTAGCCTAATGGATTAATAAACTTGTATGTTTCTACTATGATTCTCTGGGTGGCGGACACACATGTATGTGTATATACACATTTATGTGGCAATCAAATGGCTGCCCCGGCTGGGGATCGAACCTAGGACCTTCGGGTCGTCAGTCAGGGCTACTGACCCACGCTCCACAGAGTCAACACTATAACTAAATCAAACGGGGGTGGCTCAGCTTATCCCATGCAGCGCTGTTTTTCAGCCACAGCCTCCTCCCTGAGATGTTAGGCGAGACGTTAGTAAAATAATTTAGGCAAAGACAAAACAGTTCAGTACCTTTTTCTCCTCTGTTTGTTAGCCGATTTTCTTTTTTTTTGTTTAGTAGTTATTGACGAGCTTAAGTCTTATCAATAAAAAAAAATTAGAATTTAAATTATGATTATGGTCAAATTTCAACCAGTGGGCGAACACTAGTAAACATAAATAAGGTATCTAGTTGGAACAGTTTTCATTAATAACTGCTTTAAATTATTGAGTCAGTGACACGCCGAAGGGACTGGAAGTATTTTCTACTTGAAACAGCATCCATTAGTTCCATATTAGACGATTACCATAGTGGTACATCTGTGGCCCACCTGCTCGCATCAACTCGTCGAGAACTAGTGGGCAGGGCAAAGTTATTCTGTTACCAACTTGTACGATGCATATTGTAATTTGCCCACTCCAGAACTTTCAATAGCGGGGAAGCGTTCAGGTATTGTGAATTGATTTCGTAATGAAGTGAAGTTAAGCACGTTCGAGGAAGAAATTACAGTATTCTAAGGTATAGATTCTAGATAATATCGAATTATGAATTGATATAGAGTCAAACTAAGTTCACTTTAGCTTTTAACTTAAGTTATGGAAGTACGTAACAATGAGCAAAAAATAATTACTAAACACTACGAAATCCGTATATTGGCCAGGTTATTCAAAAAGTGTTAGCCTTTGTCATTCTCCGGTTCATAAACTATCTCTATGCTTAAAATCACGTCTATCCGTCGTTCTGTTGCAGCGTGAAAGAAGAAAAACTAACAAACCACCAAACACACTTACACATGTTTATATTATTAGTAAGGATTATTAACAGAAAGTAACTACAAGATCTCAGTAGATTCAGGAAAGCAGCTAAGGATGCAGTCTCTCAGGTGAGGTGAAAGCGTTTCCTTGTCTCATCAAACCTGAGGTGGGAATACACGAAATTAAAACTCCTCGCTCAGTATTCGGCAGTCTTGAGAAAAAGTATTTAAATGAAATGTATTGAGAAAGTCGCGGCCGGAAATGAGGTTCTTTCAGCGCGAGCTCATTCCCACTTTTGAGTGACTGTTTTAGAAGTCTAAGGAATTTTTTGGTTGCTTTACTTTGCTAACATTTATTTGGTTCACTTTATGGCGCTTCAAAGTGAGTAGTTACCTTACAAAGTAACATCAAAGACTCCAGAAATAAAATTATTAGTAAGTCACTCGTTAGTCATTAACTCTCGGTCTTTCTTATACACTTTAATTAAATATAAGTGATGAATTACTGATTGATTAAGAAATCTTCTTACTTATAAACCTTATTTAACTTAAGGCATTGAGTAAATAGCTGTCATATTATACAGCGCAGAGAGAACGTTTAGTGCACTGTAACTGTTAAAATGGCGGCGATGTAACAGCTGTTTTTCACACGCTGCCATACTGTCAAATGTTAGTTCTCTGTCGAAAAAAAAATGTTTCTATTGGCTGTTGACATTAACTCTTCACGTATTTGGGTACATATTTAATTACAAACTATTAAAGTGACGATTTCACAAATTCATTCGGTCTTTCGTACGGTTTTGCGATTGTATAAATATTTTTAGGTAGTTAGGTAGTTGGACTTTTATTATTCAAGCATCATACTTTACATTATGCGAATTTATCGCACATTTTTCGACTGAAACAGAATCAAAACAAAATTATTGAGAACTACATTTCCACCGGATTCCCATTATGTTAGTTAAAATGCATCGTGTAACCTTGTCAAAGAGTCCTGTGATTTAGCTCGCCATATTAAGTTTCTCGTTTATAGAACCACTTACTCAATCTAGATGAAATATACAGGGTGAATTTTTAAAGTGGGCTTGGTAAGCCAGATCTGAACCTACGAGAAATATCGAAAATGCTGAAATGAGACTTGGGGCCGATTTTCGGATTTTCGATTTTAGTCGAATATAGAACCCGATTTAAAAAAAAATAACACAATCTGTATTATTTCACCAATGGATAGTGTATCCTATAAGGATCATTTTCTGGTTTTCAATACCATATGGAAAACTAAAGGAAAAGGTTGATATTGGTAATTTTCATACATATCGAAAAATTCACCTGTAGGTGTGACAGTTATTTCTATGTTTCGCAATATATAACTGATGTGGTGAATTCAAGTAAGCAAAAGAGACGACTCCACAGTCGATTCCACATTTATGAATAGTGAAAATATTATATTGCTATGTATTTAAGGAGCGTACGGCGCTTTAAGGCACCTGACCTTTAGTGTCATGAGTATGACGATACTAATGGAGCATTTGCTCGCAAACAAAGCAAGCTGGTCGGAATTGTTGCCTATATGGACACAATGACATGCCCCGCAATGTTACACAACAGACTATAGGTACCTACACATGTACGCAATTAGGCAACGCTATGATAGGTTTACAAAAGCGAAGGTGACCAGATCAAATATCGATACCGGATCAAAGTCATATCTGTTAGCATTCGGGAAACCTTCACGCGGTTAACAATAACGAAACAACTAGCAAAACAATGTAGGTGTAGGTACTCGGGTACTATGGCACGTATTTTATAGTTTAAATACGTGATCTACGAGCTGTAAGGTTTTTAAAAGTTCAGTAGTAAAATACGAGGGATAGTGTTCAATCAACACGATAGGCATAAAAACCGTTTTTGTGTTAACTGACTAATTTCTTGCTCACTGTACATTTTTCCGAAAATCTGTGAATGCAGGTCCAAATATTTCAAATATTTTCGTCTCCGCCCGCACTAACATTTTAAAATATAATTTTTAGAGCTTGGTTCATTTTTTAAATTAAGTGACCTTGCAATCGGGTTTTGTTTTGTTTCTTTTTAAATAATTTACCCAACTGTGTCAAAAAAGGGGTTATTTTATTTCTGTGATCACTGTCAATGTGCGGAATCACTCTCTTCAAAAATAAAATGTATTTATTGATTGGGTTATTAATTGCGTGATCATTGATCAATTTGCAAACATCCTCTACACTTAAACCAGCTGGATTTAACTTATTGTGATTCAGACCTATTTAATTTTAGAAAATTATTTACACATGTGTTATTAGTAGGTATATCAGATGTTAATTTTAATAAGTTATTTATGGATTTCCTGTTTTGTAATTTCAAAATAATATTCCACGACACCGCTTTCAAGCGTTACGTATAAATACTGACGGTTCAGTTGTTGATCCAGATGGTACAATCGTACACACATAGCCTCGAAGCAGTTTTTACGTTTGTCGGAAAGGTGGATGCCGATTAGTTGTTAATACTACTTATGAGTAACAACGCATCTGTGGCTGACATCCAATATGACTGCTGCCCCTTTGACCATGCCTGCAGTGGCTACTTTACATCAAAGAACTGCTTTCCCGTTTACTGCTTTGATACTATGTTACTTACCGCTCTGCAACCGCTTTTTCCAATTCGCGGTTTTTTCGGCTTATCAGATCCCAAAGCCGAGGCATTCCTCGGTATGTCCCATGTACATTTACATCAACATCATTAATAACCGTTACCGCCTACTGCTACACCGTAGCAGATGTTAATACCGTGAGTATAGACGTATCGATACGTCTAGGCCACACTGGTACTATTTTAGTAAGTACTAATTGTTATCTGCTGTAATTAAAAAAATGTGTATAATATGTAAAAAAAATTAAGAATTTGTACAGTATTGGTAGGTCTAGCTAGGCCATAGTTCACCACGTTCTAGCCAAGTGCGGCTTGGCAGACTTCAAACGCCTTTAAGAACATTATGGATATTTCTAAGTGTTGGCCTTTACTGATAAAGCATTAAATAAGCATTTTTTTTTAAATCTGTTGTATATTTTTTATGGTACAATAAAGAGTATAATAATAATAATAATTTCCCGCCCCAAACGGAACATCGTTAGGAAAGTATGCGCATTGTAAACTCCCACTGGCAAAATGTTACTTTCCATGCGTACGGAAAATCACGTATCTCTGTCGTGCACTTTCTTTGCGGTACTCTCCGAATGTTCGCTTATCTGAAGTGTGCCACAGGTTTACTAAGGCGTGGAGTCGCCTGCTCCGTTCGGTGCACGGTGCATACTAATTTCGGCTCGGCCACTTCTAGTTTCACGGATGTGAACATGTAAAACACCGATCTTTATCAATGTCACGCTAAGGGAATCTAGTGAAAACGCTCGGAATGAGAACAAACGATTTAAATTCAGAGGACCGCCCTGCTCTCCTGCGGTTTGAGGTTGAAATTAGAAAATGTGCAAAGAGCGATAGGGTAAAGAAGTCGAATTTTATAGTGAATCAAGATCACTAACTATATTAAATAAGAATACTTACCATTCAGGAACACCCGTGACGAATTAGTTGACATAGTTGCACCTTTTAACGTTTTATTTAACTAGCGTGAAATACGTAAAACATAAAAACTAGCAATATATTATTACACATCTTTTGTTACAATTGTTAACCTAATAATAAACAAATTTGATGTAACGTACATTCTATGTACTACGTACATACTACTACTATATACATTTAACTACTACTCTCAAAATATTGATGTAAGTTTTAACAGTGCCACAGAACAGTAGTATCACTTGTTATTGACATAGCAGTAATGTCAAGGACAGTTAGCCGATGGCAGCTCATCGGTAATCGTTTCCTCGATGCAGTGCGGAAGAGGCAGAGCATCGCTAGTGGTTATAGAAACACTTTCCCTTTTTTCAATCAACAGTAGAACGCACTCGACCACACGGCTAATGGGACAAAAACTGATTTATGAGAATATGACCATCGCCGTTAAAGAACTGATGTCAATGTTGCAAAAGACAATTTTATAGTGTATGAACTTTGCAAAAATATGTAAATGTAGTGAAATTAATTTCAGTCTGCTAACAAATTGAGGGTATACAAATTAGTAAATAATACAAGATTGACAGTTCTGGCACTGTAGTCAGGATCGTTTAGTATCAAAATCTGTGAGTATCATAATATAATGACCACATCAGAGTTTAAATAAACAAATTATAAAAGTAATAAATATCATGGTCGCTTATGAAGTTAGTTATAAGTAACTACGGTTGGTTCGTTCTTGTTTACAATTTTACTGTCTTGTCAGTAATATAAAGAAATACTAAATTGAACTAGGTAATCTCAAAGTTTCCTGTCCTTAAGTATTCTGCAAATTTTATAACGATTGGGTACTAAACAGCGTCTGTAACGAAACGACTACGTGAGTCAACGCATTACACGCCTTTAAGCCGTCTACCTATTGTGAAGAACAAGGCGAACACACAACATAAAGAATCTCATTCAGTATTCATCTATTCATCCAGTGTTCACTGGGTAATCGGTACGTGTCCGTAACTATAGTGGACGCCAAACTTTATGGTTGGCTCCTCAGAACAATTACTTAAGCAAGGCGGCTCTGAGGAACACCGCGCTGCGCAGTATGCGAACTTAGTTGTCACCAGAAGATAGCTGTGGGGGGGGGGTGTCTTTCAATCTTGCGCTTTGCTTCAATATAAGTGCGTTTGTATACCTACTTGCTACACACGCGATACACGTCGAAAAGTTAATAAGTAAATTCGAGTGCAGGGTGGATTTCGCTTTGTAAATTTTTGTAGAAGCTTTATTGCACGGCTCTTGTAATTATTTTGAAATACGTCTTATTATTTACTTGCTGCTGCCCGCGACTTCGTCCGCGTTAATTTTATGATGTTTGCATTCCCTCGAGATCTGTTTATTTATTCGGGATC
>DWLO01001767.1:0-14039 GCA_018245335.1 Dalla quadristriga | reverse complement strand
GTGGGCAACCCGTGTGTCGGAACTATTTCAGGTCGCCCGAACTCCTCCGACACGTCTTAACGACTGTTATCAGACGATAACAACCGGGTCCTAGGCACGGAAGCGCTCAAGAAACTTGGCCACCAGGGGTTACCCATCCACTTGCCGGCCGTGATTCATTTTATAAATATATATACTTTTCCGTAATATACTTTTCACGTGATCCCGTGACAAACAAACTGGTAAGACCAATATTATAATACATGTGAAAAAAAATTATGTTCCCCGTCAAGTTTTATGTCTCCACAATCCATATTTTGCTAATATCTTCATAGTAAAGGCGCGCGAAATTAACTTTAAGAAGCTAAGATAAAAGTAAAAAGGGGTCTATCTAAGTATAGACTTCTGTATGTACTTACCTATAGAAGAACCTAATTCAGCGGCTATCATAGGACCTTCAAATATTGGGATAGGGGTTGGGTTTCGTGGTCAATAAGCCTATAAGCCTGGGTGGTCCCGCTACGGGTTCGTTACAGGATATAATAAATAAAACGACCGATACTGGCCGGCGCACACCAACGAGACGGCGCGGCACGGCGACATTGCAAAATACAATACAATTCTCTTTATTGTACACCAAAATATAAAATACACACACACAAACACATATAATACAGTGACAATATACAAAAGGATTTGATATCAAGCGATCTCTTCCAGACATCCTTTAGATAGTTGACAAGGATATATAGATTAGAGTATTACATATAAAAATATTCACTGGCATGTCAAAAGATGCCGTGTCATGGCGAAAGATACCGCGGGATACTACTGTGCAACTATGCTTTGCTCCGGTACGAAGCATGCCGTGGGATGATCCGTCATACTCCGGTATACTAAAATCTCCGTAACGAGGTTACCGAAACACAACTATTAAAAATATAGTCATAAGATTTCAAATTAATTCGAGCCTAGTAAAATTCTTTCCCATGCCGTCCTGTCGGTGTTCAGCGGCCTTAAAGGATCATTATAAGTATCCAACGGACCAATCATTCCGATCGACCTACCTTTCTGTACACGGGATTTTGCGTAACTTATTAGATTTTATTATCTTGTTCCGAATAAGGGCTTTAAGGGCTTAGAGGTGGTAGAACCCGTATACTTTTTATCCAGTGTGGTTCCTACCACCACCCTTATTTCTGCCCCGAATTCCGGTGTGACCTTTGACAAAGTAGATTTGACGACTACTTGGACGGTCTTTGTCATTTGATCGTGGAAACATGTCGTGACCAACCAGCTACACTCTCAAGACTACCCCAGACCCCTAAGTAAGTCCTAAAGTTATGTGAAACATGATCGCTTGCTAAAAGGGTGGCCAACCAATTCACGCTTGATTGACATCCATACGCGGCTTTTGCGACCATCACGCTGCAGGAACATAAGTAGTTGAAGGTAGTAGGTGAAGCTAAAAATGTGATCATTACCAATTCAATATAATTTTATTAGTACCTCGAACCTAAAGGAGAAATTTAAAAAAGATTAATCTTAGTAATTGCCAAACTTAATTTTTATATTTTATTTATAGAAACTTTATAACACCCATAGTACACAAGTTATAAAAGGCGGACCTAATGGTAAAAGCATTCTCTACCAGTAAAACCTTTGGGCTAAGCAGAGAACAAGGAGGTGGTATTTGAGTTGTGGGTAATATAACTCACTGTGAATAATAAAAATTGATTGTAACGCATATAAATATATATACTTACATAAATTCTTTCGTTCTCTGTATCGATAAAGAAAGATCCCCACATTATAATTAAAAAAAATATTCAATATTCTGTACATGTAAATGTATCTTTATTTACTTACATTTATAACATTGAACTTCACTTTTTTGTTTGTGAACGAACCTACGTAAAGTTCTTGTTCGTAACAATGCCATAACAAATCTAATTGTAACGGTGAGTATTGATTGTACTTTTAAAGTACTTACTTTTTTGGATGATAATCACTGTCAACTAAACCTATCTGACCTACGTCCGGCGGTGCACACGTAGGTAGGTTTGACTACAGTCAAAATGCAGGAAATTCAACTGTCGCGGGTACAGCTAGTTGTAACTATATAATTAGGTCTTTCAATATTCTCCCAAAAAGCTCACTACGTTCAATAGCAGCTGCTATACACACTTATCTATGTGTCTATTTCAATTAGCGTATTTCGCTAATTGGCCATGGCTCTGTGACTTAAGTCTTATGCACTGAAGTAATAAGCTTAATGGCCGTTATTCCACCATTAGTTGCCTCCGGAGCCTCGTCACAAAGAGACTTTGACCAGTGAGCCTGCATGTTCGTAGGTAAATTAATTTTAATACACTGATATCTCGGTCTATATTTCTTACGTTTTAGAATCAGATTCATTGGATTTAATCAAGAAATTGCTCGTATTATTTTTATAAACGTTATTTTCCGCCCACGTAGCTATTATGAAAGGTAAAGTTGAAAAAATAAATATGTTTTCAGATCGTGCCGTTTATTTTAGTCTTATTATTATTCTCCGTGGCATCTATGTCATGTCCTATGGGGGTGGTCATCATCATCATCACCACAACCCATTACTGGCCTAATGTAGAGCACGGTTCTCCTCCAAGAATGAAAAGGGTTAAGGCTGATCACCACGCTGACCAACTACGGGTTGGTGGACTTTACAACCGTTGAGAACATAATGAATAACTCTGGCATGTAGGTTTCGTCACGACGTTTTCCTTCACCGTCGAAGCTTTTTAATTGCTTTTAACGTACATTACTACGAAAATTTAAAGATGCGTGCCTGGGATTTGAACCCCTGACCTCCCGCATTGGAGGCCGAAGTCTTTATAATCTAAGACTTTTTTTTTTGCGATATAATAATATTTTATACCTAGTAATAGTCTGCTCCTTCTTTAGTCCATAACCTCAATTCACTCCTACTTTCTTGACAACAATACTCTTTTATCAATATTTATGTATTTTGAGAGTTGATAAAACACACGTTCTAATAGCAGGTACCTGCCCGATGATAACTTTAAATTCCATCTCGTAATTTTTATTAATTTAACTTTAATTTCCTAAAAGCTGTTTATTTGAATGGTAACTTTTACGCGAAATTAATTACCTTTACATCCCCTCGGATGTAAAGAACGAACGTTTGAATTTTATCCTGGTAGGAACTCGCTATTGGCTTTGTCTTTGAGTGTTTTATCACTTCGCTTAATACCATCCGGTCATCTTGTAACCAATTCGTACCGTTATCTTGCGGCAAGCTCTTGGAATAGTAGGAAGGGAGAATCCACGGACCAGCTAGGCAATGGACTGCATACTGTGATTAATTGCGATCAAATGTATTCCAAAAAACGTGGAATCTGTTATGATTGGCTAATCAAAAGCAATCAATGAATTTATTGCTTTTAAAAAGCACATGCATTTTACTAAATACAAAGTGTAAAAAGACGTCAAGGTCCAGCCAACAAACGTTACTTTCCGAATCAAACGTCTTTTAAAAAAAAAATCGTGATCGATGTCTTGATAGTGTAGGACAAACGGCTATCTTACGCGAGATGTTTAAATGTCATTTCTACGTACTTTGATTCATTGTTTACATTTCCCAGAGACAGCTGAAAGAGCTACTCTCGAATCACTAGTTCACTACGATAAGTGAAAACTTGTAATGGGCCCTAAAGGATGTTTTTTTTAACTAGCATGTAATTTAAGCAGAGAGATAACGATAAACTGTAAAATAAAAAATACGAAGACATACTTAATCTTTTATTATTAATATTTATTGCACTTTACACCAGTAATGGAACAAAAGGTCTTCGTAATATCTAAGTTAAGATTTTTTCCGTGAACACGCCACACATTGCGTAACACATCTGCGAGGTTGCGAACCTGTTGAGGTTTCCGCCGCAACCACTGTAAGAAAAACCTTTGCAAGTGCGGGTGGTTAAGTCGAAGTAAAACCTGTAACAATATTTTTTTAAAGATGAGAATTGCAACCGACTTTGCAGTTCCACCAACCAATGACGCCCAAGGACAACTGTAAAATACCTCGAATAGGACTGTACGAGGAACTAATAGTTAGTATTAGGTGTTAATAGGAATAATAGTTGGTTAATATTCGTTTGTAATAGGCCTGTGGGAGTTAGGGTGTTAGTGTAAGTTGGTCCCGATAGTAAAGATAAGTTAGTAATCGTTATTATTTGTCCTATACGAAGCTGCGCACTGATGCGTTGCTACCCCTGAGGACTGAGTTGGTCGCCCTTCTATAAGTGTAACCGGAAACCGCACCTTTCCGACCGGAACACAATTGTAGAAAAACAATTCCACGGCGAAAAAACTGTGCAAAAAATAACCAACATATAAAACTTTATATTGAACTCCTTGTCTGTGTTCCCAGAACAGTTTCTAAGACACTTTTATAGGAGGTAGAGCTCGTGTACGTCCGGGGCGGTACCACCGCCACACCCATTTCTATCGTGAAATTATTGTCTCAATATATCTAACGGTTTTTTAGTTAATAATAATAAACGCTTACAGGCACACTCCCGCATTAGGATTCCCTGCGATGCGGGTGGCGGACAAATACAGAAAACAACACTAAAATGCACCCAAAACCCGAGTACATAAATTTATCTGCCAAATAAATGTTTGCCCCGACCGGGGAGCGAACCCGGGACCCACAGTCAGCCAGGGTCACTAACCAACGCGCCACGGAGTCCTCAGAGTTAAAGCCTTTATACCACGCATGTTGTACATATGGTACCACGTGAGGACGCGGACAGCCCTCGACTCCAACATATCGCACGATATCCTAGTGATATACTGGCTTAACTCAAAAAAGTAGATTTTTGGGTAAACTCAAAAAAACATTGTGCAATTTTGTCCGGTGCAAAATCACATTATAATTAAAGATATACCTACCCATGATATGCTGTGTCAACAAAGAAGGAGAATTTCGGTGTAATTTCAATTTGAAATCATAGATGTCGTTCACAGAAGACTGTGTGCATGCGTAACTCAATTCGAGCCTATGTTTTATTAGGTCTGTATGTAATTAAGGGTGTGATATCCACCTGGTGTGTTCCACATCTGCTCACATTACAAAAGATCTCAAAATCTAGGTAAAGTCAATTTCTATCAGGTTAGCTAGGTCATCGGTACTGCCTGCATCGGGGACATCGGGGTGTCCAGTGCATTATTATTATCTACTACATGTACCCCAGGTACTCCGTTGTTAAAGAAAAGATAGTAAAGGCATACTGTCCGATGAGGTCACTTTCGTAACGAGCCTTACCAAATGCCCATAATCATCGATGATGTCACTTCCGTTACCATCGATTCCGTAACGCCTTCATTCCTTACCTAATGTCTCCTCCTACCGCGGATAAAGAAGTTTTACTTTAAAAAGATCCAGGCACATAGGAAAGCATTAAACATAGCACTCCTCTAAGCTAAGTCGGAGCTCAGTACTGTGTCATGTTTAATTTATGTTTCCTATTCACGGACTTACTTAGGATGGTAGTCGTTGCAAAGACCGAAATCTGGTTGGAATTTACAATATATACGGGCTGGAACTTTGCCAAAAATATCCTCAACTCCCGAATCTGTAAATAGATAATTAATAAATCTTACCAATAAATAAAAGGAACACACTATTTATATAATACCTAAACATAATCAACCTTTGTTAGAATTTTTGTCTGTCTGTCTTTCTCTCTGCGTTTTTTTGTCACGAATAAGCTCCGAAATCACTGAAAAAAACTGAAAAAACTGATTTTGATTACATTTTCTGGGATTGTAGAGGGTACACTAAATTACCACGTAGGTTATGTTTTACCTTAATATCCCAAACGTTTTTATAGCCTTTTGCATCTGAACTTACAGCGCACCATTCATCGATTAATTCAAATAGGTAGAAACGATCCCTGCATATCGCGCGTGATCTTAAAACCTATGACCAGCATCACAGGTTTCCTTAAGTCGCTCACGAAACAGGGTCTTGTTTGCACGAGATACGAATTCATATTGACTACGACTCTTTGTCCCTGCTGTTGTTTATTAAATGTGCACGATTCAACAATTGTAATTGTGTGGGTGTTCACGTGTATTTGCATCTAGCCGATTTTTCTTTAACGCTATGTATGAACGTACTGTATCTACCAATTTATTTTAATCTAAGGTTACAATCAGCTAAGGTTATTTCCAATTACCTAAGCAGCTTTCTCTGCAGTCCTTTAGAGAATTAAATTTGTTATCATCATGCTCGCACGTTCCAAACTGGAATTTCTTGCAGTCTTCCAACTTCGTGTCATAATAATATCTGAAGAAATGTTGTTAAACTAATGAAAAAATACAGCACGAGGATTCCACGCTATCGTGGCCACAGATGAAGGAGGCCGGGATCATACTCCACCACGCTGCTCCAATGCAGGTTGGTGGAAAACCTATTTACATACTTTGACTCAATTAAACATGTTATTGATTCGTAACATTGTACAAGCTGCATCCCCCTGCTCCTTCCTATAAGGCTACCACTCAACATATTTCAATTTTCGGTGGGGCCTTTAAGGATAGTAATGGGATCGTATTCATCGCTTTTGAACTCACCTAAGCGAAAACCTTTTTGTAGCAGCACAGTCGTATCCGTTTGGCTGAAACTTGCACCATACAGCGGGATCGTTTTCAGACACAACTACAACAGACAACAACCAACCAAGGGGTAAGTCAGTAGACTTAATAGGAATAGTAATTCCAATCTTTTACCAATCACCGGTCAATGGCGCCATTTTAGACCTTTCCAGGTGGAGCTGTTCAAACGAAACCCATTATTAACTCCAATTTCTATAAAGTTACTAGAATAGCATTTAAAATTGAGGTTTACCACCCTGTAATTGGTTAGTAAGATGTAACTGGTTTGTTTTAAGTATAGAATGCCGCACTTTTCAGTATTAAAGAAACTCAACCATAATGTTATTTTGTAGAAAGAGACCGAATTACAGTGATTACTTACAATTATAGGCAAAGATGGGTTAGCAGATGCATAATTATTTTTGTTAAAAATAAAGCCTTTTTTATCTAAATTAGGCAAGGAACGATAAATAGGAAACGCATAGAAAAGCTATTGGAAATGCTAAAAGAAATCAAAAACAATAATGAAGTGAACATGTACATTGTACATCAAGAGAAATCTGTATAACACTTGCGTATTCCCAGTTCTTCAGACCTTGACTCTCAACAAAGCACAAATAAATAAATTAGCCAGCTGCCAGACTACAGTGGAATGAAACATGCTCAATGTAAGCAAAATCCAAATAATAAGAAACTGTACCATAAGAAAATCCACCAAAATTGCAGATGTCACTTCAATAGTAAAGAAATCCCAAAGACATTCAGAGGAAAAAGTGAAGACAGTTACGAAGATAGGAAGATGGGATAAAGGCCACAGTTACTGTTAGTTAGTCCTAATAGTATAAAGTGTAAATATAGTAATTTAAGTTGGTTAGTATTCGTTAGTAATGGAATTGTGTGGTAATTATGACTGTTAATGTAAGTTAGTCCTTTCAGTAAATATTAGTAATCGTACAGTTAGTAATCGTTAGTATTTGTCCTATTCGAAACTTGTTACAGATGCGTAGATCCCTGAGGTTTGAAATGATGGACTCTTGTATACGTGTAACTGGCATTAGCCTTGTAACCTTGTAATGTAACATTTATATCCAAAAAATAATTGTTGAGAAACAATAATTCCACAGTAGAAATAGGTGTGGTGGTGGTACCGCCCTCAAAATCTATTTAACAACTCAACCAAAAGTGTAATGACTTAGGTACTTACCATTATTACTTACTTTTATTATTTACCTTTGTGCGGTTCCACTAATATCGGACTTCCCTTTTTTTGCATTGTTGCCGGAGAAACATTTATATAAAAGACTAATGGAACCAACTTTAATATCCGAGAATGCATTCTGTTTTATTTATATAACTGTACTAGAGCTTACATTTAATCTGAACAACTATAACATCGCAGAAAGGTATATTGCAAATAGTAAAATAAAATATTGGAATTAGTTTTTATTTTAATGGAGCTGTAAAACTGTACCATGACTTATATGTACTCGGTGTTTTTTTTGTTTGAAAACCCAAGCAACGCACCTGTGACCAGCTTCGAATCGGACAAATAGTAGGAACTGGACGATTACTAATATTTAGTAACATGACCAACTCACAATAACTACTAATATCCGCATTTCTATGAAACGAATACTAACCAAGCAATATTCTTATTAACACTTAATACTAACTACATAACTAACAGTCCTATTTGAATAGTACAAATACTAACGATTACTAATATTTACTATCAAGACTTAATCACACTAAAGTTCCTAACACTCACAGTCGTATGACTAACGAATACTAACTACCTCATATTCTTATTAACACCTATACTCACAAGAATAACTACATAACTAATAGTCCCTCCTACAGTCCTGTTCGAAGTTTGGCACTAATAGGACAAATACTTACTCGTATAATTCGATTGAGTAATCGTTCAGTGAGTTCTGGACGATGCTATCTACACCTGTAACTGTCAAGACACAAATCTTGATAAAATTATATTTGAAATAATTTCATTGTTATTGTGTAGATTATATATTGTTGGTGTTCGAATAAATAAAAAAAAACGTCGTGAAATCTACAAATCCACGCTTTGGCCTCACCTTGAGCGGAAACCCGAGTTCATTAGAGGGCCGTTGCGTTGATGGGTAATGATAAATATGACGATGACTAACAGGACTTACTAACTACCAGTCCCTCATACAGTCCTATTCGAAGTTTGTCACAGATGTGGATGGGTGGCCAGTGCCACTGGACCCATCATCCTACTGATGTTGGGACTGTATGCTCGTCGTGGGCAACATCTAGTATTAAATGTATTTGGAATTAGAATGCCAAAAATATAAAAACAATGGACATTTACAGAGCATACGTAAACCGTTTTTATTGAGTAGGTAGAAAGAGATTTTATTAGAGATATAAGTTTATTAATCGAAAGAATGAAAGAAAGAAAAAGCTTTGATTCTCATAACCATATATCACACAAAAACATGCAGGCTCACAGAACAGTGTAAGTTACATAAAAATAAAAATAAAAACACAGAATTAAAAAAAAATGAATAAGACGGAGTCATATTATTATGTTCGCATGTGTTACAGCATCAGCATAATGCCGCAGCATTGGCCACGGCGCTGATTTTCAGTGGGCCTAGTAAGTGGGTGACTCACGGGCGACGGTGCTGATTGCAACAACAAATGATAACAAGTGATAAAATAATAAAATTTGTAATAATACTCATATAAAATATAACTTATATATGCTAATAGACGAGCATCCCTATAAAAATTACAGTTCAGAGATCCCGCTGCACAGTGCCGTGCAAATCTGTTTAGATTCGAACCTGTTCAAATTTCCGCCGCAACCGCTGTAACCGAAGCCCTTGCAAGTGCGGGTGGTGAGGTCAAAGTACCACCTGGAACATCAAACACCATCTAAGGAGATCTACGCTTTTAATTTATCTTATCTTATCTTACCAATAAAAAAAATGAGTGTCCGGAGCGAAAAACATTCAATGCCAACGCCATACGAAGTCTTAAACGGTTCTCCTGGTCCCCGCCCGAAAATCATCGCCCGAAAATGTTCTCGTTGTACTTGTATCCAGTTTTCAAAGAGACAATTAACACTCCATAGTCCTACGTGATTGGTCCGTGATCCGTCCGCTTCATTTTCAAGTGCAGATCGATGTCCTTAAGCTGTCGGTTCCGATTGTATCGTGAGATATCAGTTGTTTAGGCCATCGACACCTTCGGGCGGTTATTGGTAAGATATTGTGTAGGTGTCATATAAATAGCATATTTCAATTAGTTATTCACTTCAATTTTAATATCACAGACAGTCACCAATTTTATTTCTTGGTAATATAGGTTAAAACGTTCTTAGAAAACTTACTGTTGCTGATAATCATTACATGTGCCAAAGTCTGGTTGAAATCTACAATAAACCTTCGCTGTTAGTTCTCCGGATAATTCTTCGATGCCTGCTTCTGTAATTACTGCGTAATTATTTAAGGGATGCCAGATGAATGCAAATGGCGATCGTTTGGCGCGCTAAGATGTACTTATGCGTGAGGCGTTGTAAGTATATGTAGGTACGAATATATCGGCAAAGTCAGGTGCTTCAGTTTCGATGCGGGGTCCATCTTTTTTTACTAGTTCGTGCCTACCATAATAAACTATATGTGAAATACAGACGGTAAAAATCGCTATCTATCGAGCGCAGTAGTCACAAAAACGCGATGCAGCATTAATGCAGTGCAGAAAGTCGCCAAAACGTGATGCAACATCGCTACAATCGCAAAAACGCGAAACGCCGATGCTAAAAGTATCGTGTGTGCTAAGGGCCTAATCCGCACTGGAGCACCGGTGTTTGGGTGCCCGAGACCACCTCGGTATTAAGGAGACCCGTGCCCAGCAGAGTTCTCGTACGTTACGTGGCTAAGTAATAAAATATTTGTCTTACCGAAGCATATGTTATGGCATTCGTTTAAAGTATCAAACTTATTAAGATCCTCCTCGCACTGTCCGTAATAAAACGTCATGCAAGCTCTCATTTTGATGTCGTAGTAGAACCTGTGCGTTACATTCCTTAAGTACTAGTTTAAAAAAAAATGAATGATTATCAAATCATTATCTTATGCGTAACGCGACTTACTTTGGAATGAATAGGCCGCTATCGTCGCAGTCAAAGCCGTTTGGTTGAAACTTGCAATATAAAATTGGATTACGTCCTTTGTGTGTACTAACTGCAATGAATAAATAAACAAACGCTTATACATACACCTCCATACCCTAAAAGCACTAGTAACCATCTATTTGTCTGTAGGTGCTTTTCTAAATCAGGCTGACACCCGAATAAACCGACGAGAAGGGTGTTGTAGGATGTACCAGACATAATGTACATAAATGCGCCTTTTTTTCTATCTAGATGTGACTTAAATATATTTATATGGTCAGGATAGCAAAAGGACGTGCAGTCCCACCATCCACTGCTGGACATCTCAGACAAACTTGAAATAGGGCTGTACTAGGGACTGTTAGTTACGTAGATAGTCCAGTTTTAGTATTACGTGTTAATTGGAATATTAGTTGGTTAGGATTCATTGAACTGTGGGAGTTACGACTTACCCACCCGTTCGCAACACTGCCTTCACATTTTGGCGATTCGAGGTATATGCTGTTGTTAAATTTTCAGCTAATGTCGAAAAAAAAGTTGAGTTTTGTAATATGTTGGTAGGAGGTGAATGAATTAAAGTGACTAATTTTGAATGACCCAAGGTAGCGTTTTTCGCATTCGAATTCACGTACGAATACAAAGTAAAAATGTTCTGTATAAAAACCAATTGGTTTGAAAACAATAAATATTTTAATACTCTCTGAAGCATTGTGGAACTTGTTTTATAAAATGGTAGCAGAGTGATATCGAATGGTAAAACAAATTCACTGCCCACATATAATATTTCTTTCGCTTTACTCATATTAAACGAATGTTACACAACTCGATACGATAACGAATTATTTGATTTCATTTTTTCGCTTACAGTTCGAGACCGAACACAAAAGTGAATTCATTACCGTCATCATCATCATCATCACAACCTATCGAGAACCACGAAGCACACTACTGAGAACGGGTCTCCTCCCAAGGTGAGAACTACAACTACGCTGCTACAATGTGGATTGGTGCGTAGGAGTTAGTAGCTAACCCGAGGGTCAGAAGTTTTAAAGCCTCCGACAAGGTTCAACGACTGCTATCGAACGACCACCTACCACATTGTATATAACAACATGGTGCTACGAAAGAGTGTGAAACTTCTATGGACAAGTTTACCACAAGGACAAGTGGACAAGGGTACCACGACTGCATTATATATATGGTCTTTAATGCAGTCGTGGTATCCCTGGTACTAGCACACGTTAAGCCGCGGTGACACATACTTGGAGAAGCTAGCTTTGATCAAAGTTGATTTTGATACTAGTGGACACAGAACATAGGTGACTTGAATCAGTTTCTTCATATTTATAGCATTCGACATCGATAATATCACATGAAACATTTAACGCCATCTGGTTTCAATTAAATTGACATTCAAGTTATGAAACGTCTACTGCGACGACCATTGTACCAAGTGCGCTTTGATCAATGTTGCCACGATCAAAATCTTTTCGTCAATGTAATCGCCTAATCTACTGTGTCAAAGCCGACTTTGACTGTATCACTGCGGTTAAAGTACACATACTATTTCTATTGCCTATTTCTTAGTTCATGTTAAAAAAAAAGGTTATCAACAGATAATTCGTTTGTTTATTACCAATGAAAATATTATTTCGCACGACCAGCAGCCGCTGAAAGATCTTCTATAGCTCGGGCCAAAGCCTGTTGTTCCAATTCAGGTGTTATAGATTCCATGACCCGACTCATAATCCATCCGAGCATCCATTTCTGCTGGATCCGAGCTTGCGCTCTGTAAAGTTTCACGTGATAGTCCATGCGTCCCTTAACCATTTTATAGACGTGCATAAGTCTCTCGCGATATGCCGCTTCTAATTGCATGGTGACATTCTCTTTCTTAGCATCCATGAGTAGTTTTTGTCCTTCCGCCCTCCATTGTGAGTCTTTGGATTGCTTGATGAAACTTTCGTACATACTGATCTCGTCCGTTCTCGACTTTTCAAAGGTAGCCGCTACAGCGTCGACTTCTTTATCTAACGCAGCGCCCACTGCATGGCCGAATGTCGTCGAGGTATAATAGAGAACGACAAAAAATGAGAGACCAATGTAGTACTCGTGCTCAAGGATAAATTTTTCTTTACTCACGAGATAATTTGCAAGTACGATTCCGAACACGTATGGGCCGGTGACGCCGGTTTTGGAATGGAAGAACAGGAACCATTCCTCCGGTATGAATCCCATTCGAACCTTGCCGGAGTTAGTGGCACGTTTCAAAGCTGACTTTGATCCACCGCTGCCTGGACACACGGGACCCTTCGGTGGTTTTGGCGGTGGCTTCCCCGCTGGTGGACACGGAGATGCCGTCTTACCTTTCGTCGGGCATGTCTCCGTATGGGCAGCTAGTATCACTTGAGGAAATGGTGATTTCAAGAAGGGCCTACCTAATTTTGCTATCCGAATAGGCAACATTGATGTTAATGAAGACTATATTTTAATTCAGAATATTAAATTTTAAACGCAACGAAATCAAATCACTATCAAGACAACAGAACCATGTATTATAATTGAACAATTGTCAATTGGTGACAATATCTTTTGAATTTTTCTAAAGTGCCAACCTGTCAAAGCAACCTACCTGTGTTCCATCAGAGTGGAACTTGATATTAAAAAATTTATAAGTAGTTTTATTATGAAAAAGTATTTAATGTTTATTTTATTATCCGTATACAACAAGGAAAGCAAGGAATCCGGTCACAGATTACTATGTGTTCGTTTATTAATTGACCATTTAATTTGTAGTTTTCATCACAGCTACGAATATACTTAAATCCTCGATCCATCGCTCTGTTGCAAGGTGAAAGAAAGATAAACCAAAAAACATAAAAAACATTTATAATAAATTTTAATAAGGATCTAAGGCTAAAGATTCATGATATTGGCATTAGATAATACGAGGGTGATCAGTGGAATAAAAATTAACAACACCGTTAATAATTGACGTCTTTTAATCTGTGATTTTACATATTGTATACGTGGAAAAGAAAAGACTGATTGTATACGTCGTCCGTGCCATGAGTAACAAGACTAAAGGCTTAACACTTTCGAGCCAGGCGTCTGAGGCGTCAGTAGCGCAGCGTCATTCGTCAATGACGCGGCGTCCCGCGTCTGGTGTGTTTACCGAAGAGGCAGATGAAATTTAAATTGCATTTATAATATGTATGAAACATCACTAAAGTAC
>DWLO01001766.1:0-14042 GCA_018245335.1 Dalla quadristriga | reverse complement strand
CTTCAATTTTGCTAACATGTTTCGGCACCATTCTACCCGAACCTCCTTCTGAGCCTGCGTTAGATTTTGCGAGGTACCCAGCATGAGACCATTTTCATTACCCGAGATGCCCGTGTAGTATTAACGCATACTTCCCGATCCAACGTGCAGTATATGAGACATAATTTTTATTTATAATAAAATAGTAGCAAAGTTAATACTATAATAAATTTGCTCATAAAAATATGTGAAGGAAAATTAGAATTTGGAAGGTTGTGTCAAGTCATAGTTTTAATTGACATAAAATTAATACCGGCTGGTCCCATAGATATAAACTGTTAGTCGCCAAACTTTCTTAGTAACCTGGTATTACCTATATGATATAGTATTAAGAGACTTTTTAGCCATTTACTAACAAAAGGGCATTCAAAAATATTTTTACATAAAAATTACGCTGACGACGGCTATACAAATTTTTCCCAAACTCATTATAACCTATGTCACTTTGGCTATGAAGACGATTCTAACGACACCTCATTTATTAAAATCCATTGAGCCGTTAGACCGCTTTCGCGGCGAAATATACCGCTGTCGGTGCCCATAATTATTATTTCAAAAAAGTTAGAGTCTATGATATTCTGCACGCCAAGACGCATCAGGCTACACAGCTTGGCACACAAATGGACATACATATAAACACTCGAAAAATAAACCCTCTTTGTTTCGCAGTCGGGTAAAAAATCGATTAATCAACAACATGCAAATAATCCCGTGAGCTTATCGAATTCACTGCTCAGTACCTACGGATATGTAAAGATTGTCTTTCCAAACCAGCGCTGAGATAAAGTTCAGGGGATGTAAGTGTGTATGGGGAAACAAATTTTACCCGGCGGACGCGCGCGTTATTTAGATAATGTACGAAAGGGCGCAACTTCGATTCTTGCCCTAGGCGTAATTTGTTATTGGTACGCCCCTGTGACCGGTAGAGGCATAATTTCATAAGCGGTTCTGTTCTTCGGAAGGCACGTTAAGTTCCGACACCTTAACGTCCAGGATTATAACGTTAGATTGCAGTCGTTAACAACCTACCAAGCGTGACTGAAAACGCTTCAGGCCTCCCCAGTTTTGAATAGGAGACCCTTGCTCTGCGGTGGGTCGTAGCCAGCTAAATTACGATTGCAAATTGACCGACAGTAGGCACACGCCGTTTCGGGCATGCAGGGCTGTACTCTTAACTAAAGACAGTGGGTCGTAGCGTAGCCATCAACATTACGATTGCAAATTGACCTACGAGTACAGTAGGTACACGCCGTTTCCAGCGTGCAGGAACTAGAGACAGTGTATGTAACGCCATAGTGATATAATACTGTTGTCCTACTGAACCAAGTGTGAATCTACCTCTTTTTACATCTCTTGTTACTTGTAGCTTGTGAGATCTATATATAAATAGGCAAATACAAAACAATTCAGTACCTATTCGTCCTCTGTCAACCGATTTCCTTTTTAAAAAAAAAATAAGGTACGAAACATGTAAATACATAAAGGTTTATATTAAACACTATATACTAGTGTATATAAATGAATGTTTCTGTGTCCCTATGCTCCAAACCATTAATCCAATTGTGATTAACTTTGTAGAGGGGTTGTGCACACTCCCGCGAATGTGTCCGAGTACCATCTCGGGCGGACGTTGTCCTGCCCTTTCACCGGTGGGAACACATTTTTTTTTTCAGTTTTTGGTAAAACCTACCGGGGAATGGACAGGACAACGTCTGCCGGGTCAACTAGTGTATACCATGCACAAAAGCATATATCATGTACAACTCCTCAGTTCATATTTTAGACTCTTCAGCTAAATAATGTTTCATGAGCCAACACTTTACAGGCTGAAGAGTGAATAACGTGTTAAAGAAACAGCGAACCAACTTGAAACGTTACGAAACACGCAAATGAGTGGATACCAAACTTTGCAGGAAACTTTAAGTCTTCCCAGTTATTAGCACATTGCGATACCTACGCTTATCCAAGGCTTCCAATTACTGGTGAAACGATTTAAAAAAAAAAATGGTAACCTTGATACTGACTCTGACGCTTTAAGTCTTCAAAAGGCTGGCCGGAAAGAGGGTTTGTGGTTTGAAAAGCGTGCAGGATACGTAGTTTATTAACAGTAGTCCACGCTTTTACGTGGATAATGAATAAATCTCAGTTTATTTTCAGTGTGGCAAGCTTTAGAATGCCAGGGAATGTTTTAACCGGACTCTAGGGCATGTGGGTATTATGCGATTAGCAGTGACCGTTATGCCACCGGCCGTCCGGCACTAAAGTCGTCTACTCAACAAATGAAAAATAATCTGGCAGAGCTTTTGAATTAACTTTCCATTATTGTTATTCAAATCTGTTCAGTCATTTTACATATGTGGCTGGGGCTACGCTTACAACCCATTAGCGCTTGTGTTCTCTCCACAATGAATGGAGCTTTCAATGTGCTTTAGTGGAGAGGTCAACCCAAATACTCATCGGTTTCTCTTCAGTTCTTAGGTAGTCCGAAGGCCTTAAACGAAGCTCTGCTGTCATTTCGCAGCTAGACACTAACATTAGTTTTTCAACACATTCAGAGTATTATTTTTTGAAAAGTAGCATATTTCCTATTATAGGTTTCAAGTTATCTCCACCCTAAATTTCATAAGAATACGTTCAGTGCTCATTATGTATGCACAAACAAACAGACTAACAGACAAAAGTTGTATAAACTGGCGAAATTCATTTTATTAGGGTTATAAGCGCCCCGGGCCTTTCTTGTAATAATTTTCCAAATCAATTCAACGTTACTATTTTACTAGTATACGTTTATATAGATATCGGTTGCCGTACCGACTGTCTAATGTACGCAATGAAGCCTATATACCAATTAAGGTATATACCGAGCAGGTGTTCAACGCCCAACCGCAGCGATCGCACCGTTGCCTATGTCTCAGTCATCACGCTGGCACCCTATCAGTCGTAAAGTGCTACGAATGCGTTGCTAATAGCTAATGAGCTATTACGGCACATTTGTCGGTCTTTGGTTATCATCAATGATCACTAGCCCTCGACAGAGCACGGGTCAGTAGTGGGCTAGTTCAACCGTTAAAGCAATTGATATTAATTGCTGAAAGCGCACATAATTATCTCCGAAAAGTTAGAGGTCGTCGTCGAAGTTGTGCCTGGGGTCTTAACCGCTCGGCAATCACCGCTCTTTTGTCTTTCGTTTTGTCGCCTTTGACTAAACGGCCACGAAAGCTAGCTGGCTGCTCGAAGGGGTAAGCCGCTAAGCGGGCTAACACTTTATAATGTAATGTTACGTTTCAAAGTACCATGTTCGTCAAGATTTTCTTTTAGGAAGCTACGTTATCCGGTATAGGATGATTCTGACTGCCGGGTTAGATTCCGGAACAAACTCCCTCCCGCCTACCGTACATTTCTCGTAAGCATTACTCCACGCTTAAAATAGCGGCGCCAATATTGAAAATACAATTGATTTTCAATTTTATATTAAGAGCTCTCGCTCCGAATAACTTTCATAATTGACAAATGTAATCAAAATTTATAGCGGTGACAAACACGATCGCTGCTAATTGAATGAATACACTAATTATAATTATCATGTACTTATGTCAATGAGTTGGAAACATTATGGAAGTCATGTCGTGTTGGAGTCAAGTATCATTAATTACATTCCAACTGATTATATGCCGCAAATTAACTACATTACTAGACTACTTAGTAGCAACTCAATAAATACACGGTACGTATTCAAACGCATACTCATTAAATAAAGGCACATTAATTTATTACTATCGCCATAGATAGGTAGTTGTATGTATTCTATACATGCAAAATAATTATATGGCTTCTAAAACTAATCACGGCGGAGAAATGTTATATTGGCAGGTGGAGTTGATAGGTGTGCCGCTTACGTTGGCTGTGCACAGTTTCTAAGTTAGTTTCATGCGTTGGCCTAGTTGTCCGGAGTTCCCATCAAAACAACGATTTATAATATCCAATCGGTGCGCCTCCCGATGGGTCTTCTTAATATCTGTGCAAAGTTTCTAAGTTAGTTCCGTGCGGTGGCCTAGTTGTCCGGAGTTACCAAGGAGTTTTATTTTTTTAATTTTTGAACTTCTATTGACAAGATCCTTACAATATTCATCAACTGTAGTATACCTTGCAAGTTTCCGCTGCTAAGGTAGGTACAATCTGCCGCAATGCAGCTGTTGCGGTTTAGTCTGTAAAGGTGGCGATAACAGAATGCATTGGCATTATGATGTGCTACAATTAAATCGGCTCTCGCCCTAACTGAGTCGCGATCAGTTTGTGGATGACACGTGATTGACTTGATGCCTCTGGCGTCCCATAGCGAATACGAAGGGGATATAATATGTATACGTATACGCACTTTATTTCGTCTATAACATCTATTATATTTCGATATTACTTATTTTTATAATGTTTCATGACATTCGTCGAGTGTGCCGCCTGTACCTTATTACGAAAAAAATTATTTCATTTCTTTTCATTTGTTTCGCCGTGGTAAACTAGAAGTGTGTGTGAGTTTGTAGGATTTTAGTGCTAGTGTAGCCTTTTAATACAATTTACCTAAGCAACACACCTCACTTGCACACGTTAGCAATCATATATTTTAATTAATAAATTTAGTATCAAAACAATCCTGGTGTAAATCGTTCGTGTGTTCCATTCATACTCACATTAAATATACATCGTTAACCTGAACACACGTACCTACACTCAAGCCTACGCTAGTTTTCCAGTAGATAGACATTAAAGGGATGTGAAATTGTGAACAAACTTAACCGTATTGTTTAAGCTGCGCCAGCATCCGACCGTCCTGCGCGTCCGTTTGTAGGAGATTATAATTAGATTTAGATTAATTAGAGTGCTATAGTAGTACATAGTAGCTGTATACGGAATCCTTTCCTGCGTACCCGTACATGCTCCTGCACTTTTATTTATGTGTGTATATGTGTATAGTACATGTTATGCATTGACTTCATATACAAGTCATATGCGACCAAGGAGGATTATAAGTTATAAGCAAACAGGTCTGGAAATCAAGTGTCCTTTGATGGCATCGTACTACTTGTCCTTAATTTGAATGATTAGCTTCATTTTATTCTTCACCAGCTGTTTCCCACGACGCCTATGTGGTATTAAGCTTTTTTTAAAAAATAAAACAAACTTTTCCGGGCGTACTCGCAACATCTCACCAAAGTGTATTGTTGGCAAGTGGCAATCGGCTGAATGGTATAGCAACTCACAAGGGTCAAATAAACAAAGAAACATTTATTTTTATATGTAAGACAACATAATTATATTATGTATAACAGGTACGACATCGTGAAGCCGCCTCAGTTCGGCGTGGTGGAGCGATTGCGGGTAGTGGACGGCACCTGGCAAACAGTGGATTCGTTCACCAGCGAAATGGTCAACCAAGGACAAGTGCGGTACATGCACCTCTTGGGCAAACCGGTACACGATGAGTTCAAGGTGATTTAAAAAAATATGGGCGTACTAATCGTCAATGTAATTTTTTTTTTATCATTATTGATGAATTGATTACTATTCCGGTTGCTTAGGAATCATCTCGCAACTACTAACTTCAACATCCTATTTTATTTGAGGAATATATAGGATAGCACACATATTTTTAAGTCAGAAGTTCATTAAAAGTTAAAAAGCATTTAAGTTTTGTTAAGTTAGAGTGACTAACTTAAGCCTAGCAGTAGATATTTGAAAATAACTGTTTTTTTACACTTTACAGTTCAAAGCGTCTGTAGGTTCGATACGAACGAACACGTTATATGATTATCGACTGAGGTTCATAAAACTCGAACTGTATAAGTCGAACATCGAAGAATTGGTTCTGAACAACACGAGGGAGGATTTCATATCGGCAAAACACCTGCGGTTCAAGACAAAGCCCATCGCTCTGTCGAGCGAACGGATCGTATACGTCATTCTTAAAACACCAAAGTACGGCATCTTGCATTTGTCGACATCAAAACATCACTTGCAAACGTACAACACCTTCACACAGCAACACATCGACTCGGACCAACTATGGTACAGATTACACAGGCGAGCTTATTCTCACATACAAGATGAATTTTCTTTCGTCGTGGGAGCGACCGAATGCGAAAACGTTACGGACGTTATGACTGTCAGACACGTACCAGGACCGGGCGCGAGGAATCGTACTTCTGGTCACGTGCACGCGACATTGGAAAAGCTACAGGTATTGGAAGGTTCCAGAATAGCCATCCCAACAGCGCATCTCAACTTCCGAACGGATTCCTTCTCGAATTTACTGTTCAACATCACGCATTTACCAAAACACGGAAAGATAGAAGTAGTCAACCCGAATTTAAAACTTGTTAGAGATAACGCAACATACTTTACGTTGGAGGAAATCAATTCCGACAGAGTCTATTACACTCATGATGACTCAGAAACGATACAAGATGCATTCCATTTTATGGCTTTGAGCACAGAATCGGAAGATTTCCAATACGTTGGTGTAGTCCACATCAGTATTATGCTGAAGAACGACAATAGTCCGATACGCACGAACGATAATGTGTTCCACATAGTGCACGGCGGAACCAGACTGATCACCGCCAGGGACCTGAGCTATATTGACGCGGATGTGCACACCAATCCGTCTACTATAATCTTCACGGTACAAAGATACACCAAGGACATTTCGAACGGGGCCATTTTCCGAGCCGACAACCCATCGGAGGAAATTTCTCAGTTCACCCAGGACGATATAAACAAAAACCTAGTTTTGTTCAAACACCAGGGGAATGACTTTGGGAAGATGACCTTTTGGATATCCGACGGGGTGTTTGATGTTAACGGTATTCTGGATGTCCAGGCATCGCCACCCTTTATTAGAATGTACCCGACAAATGGCTCCTTAGTCGAAAACGGGAAGTCAGCTGTGATAACTAACGCAAATATGCAGGTAGGAATCTCGTTTGTCTTAAGACTATTTGCTAGTGAGGATAAATCTACGCAACAATCTGCGACCAAGTAGATTTATTCTAACTTTGTGTGCATTTTCTTTACGTAACCTGCTTTTCTTTTCTGTATGGATGTAGGTACCTATTTGACCTACGAGGCTGCACGTATTTGATTAACTACTCGTGTTGAACAACCCCTGATTGTTATAACTGTATGTTCACAAATCAATAATAAAAACTACATTAAAAACCTGACACCGCCATGTAACCACGTTTATTTAAAATTTGGAAAGTCAAAAATAGCCTACCAGCATTCGGAATTAATTGTAAATACAGGAAACGATAGTTCAAATGAATTCCGAAAATGATAACACATTTTAATTATGTAATTATTTTCTATACAGAACTTTATTATTATTAAAGGTTGTCGTAGTAAACTCTATTATTCCTAACATAAATCTCTTAATTTTCAATTGCTTTGTCGTAAACATCGGTTTCTTTGGTTATCGTTTGTTTACTTATCTCACTAGTGTCAATGTGTCAAAACGGGCCTATTAGTTTGTGAAGACTGTAGGTAGCCATTTTTGTCACTTGTTTCTGTCTGACACGTCCTCTCCATATAAATTGTATCTTTAGTGTTTATGGTATTCTTATGTAAAATCACTCCGTGGCTATTCATTGTTTTTACCCTGTGATTAAAACAGTAGGTGCCTCAGTCGCAATCGTCGAACGTAAGTACATTCACCTCAATGGTTACAACATGGCAGGTGGACACGAACATGAACTGTCTGGATGAGGACATCCGTTACGAGGTGACGCACGAGCCGAGGCACGGGTCGCTGGAGGTGGGCGAGGTGCAGGGCGGGTTCATCTTCACGCAGCTGGACATAGCAACCTCGCGCGTCTCCTACCGCCACCGCGAGACCAACACCGCCACTGACGCGTTTGGGTATGTAGGAGAAGCGTTCAGACAGGAAATGTCAGTCGCAACTTGTCGACAAAGTTAAGCAACCGGGGCGCTTGTGCGAGTGGGATGGGTGACCGCTAGAGGCAAAGTTTTATGAGGGCTTTCGTGCTTCGGAAGGCCGTAGCCTCGTAGCCTAGGTTCGGTAAGCAGGCGTCTAGGTTGTTATCGTTAGCTTTGAAAACTTCACCAATCCGCACTGGAGCAGCTTGGTAGAGTACGCTCCAGGCCTTCTCACTTAAGCCTAGTTCAGATGTTACTTTAATTGAGTAGCGAGTAATTTGAAACTAAATGTCGTCAAAAAGCATAGTTTAGTCGATTAGTTTGGTAAGGGTTTTATTCGAGTTAATCCATTTGGTTATCTTTTTTCTGGCGATTCCAAGCGTCACTGCTCTCGTAAACGCCGCTTTCTTGTGTACTCGACGGTTGATACAGTAATGCGAACGATTTATGATACTAGCGAGTATTTTTGTTAGGAATGTACTCTCCACTGGAATAAAATATCGCGTACCGAACTAAGCTTCAGTGAGAGAGACCCGCACACTGCAGTGGGTGGCTAATGGGCTGTGGTCAAAAAGGAAAAAAAAAATCGTGGAAAACTGACGAATTCGTTGCCAATGGACTCGCTCAACCCGATGGACTTGATTTGCCGACCCGGTGCACCCGAGGGATAAAAGGGAGTCGCCGTTGCAAAACTTTCATGTAGTAACTTGAGCAGGATATGAGAATAGGAAGAATGATACCTTTTCGAATCTCACAATTGTCCACTGCTTTATTCATTTACATGTGCAATCTGCAATTGTTCGATTATTTATACAGGTTCAAGGTTATGTGTCTCGAAGCTTGGGGTGAAGGCGTGTACCCGATAAAGATATTTCCGCACAGTTACTGGGAACCGTTGCGAATACTTACCAATAAACCGCTGATAGTGGAAGAATCGACGAGCGTTAACGTGACCAGAGAGGTTTTAGAGGTAAATAGATATTGCTACTGACTTTTCTAATTTTAACAGGGACCGGAAAGGTTAACCGCTCGTTTATTCGAGTCAACTCTTTCCAATCTTGTTAATTAGTAAACGAATCATTGTTGAGGTTGTAACAAAATCGATTAACCATTTCATCCGGGACCTGACTGCCAACATTATTTCATCACCTTTTAGCGTTTAAGAGAAAGTAATATTAATTTCCGTGATACACATTTTTCTTCCAGATAATGCATCCCCAAATAGAGCCAGTGAACATAGTATATAAATTGACCGATGGGCCCTATCACGGCTGGCTGGAAATCACTTCGACCCGGGGCTCGATAGGGGTAGAGAACTTAAACGACGAACCGGTACACGCGCGGGTATTCGATCAGTCCATAATAAACGCCAACAGACTAGTTTACGTTCAGTCTGGTGTCAATCGTACCAGGGATCGGTTCAAAATGGACGTCACCAACGGAATCGTGTTGTTGCGCGGTGTTGAAATCGTCGTCACAATAATTCCGGAACATTACTACGTGTCCGCATTAGATCTCACCGTGGTCGAAGGCGGCGCGGCGAGTATCAAGCCTGATTTGTTCAACATTGTCACAGACTACTACAGGGAAAAGGTGGTTTCGTACCGCCTGCTGGAGAGACCCGAATTCGGAAAGATAGTGCTGGGCGAACAGGAGTTGGGAATATTGCCCATTTTGAAACTCAGCTCCGGGAACGTACATGTAAGTTTCAGTGTTATGTGTGTAAAATAACTAAGTAAATAATAAAAAAAGCACTTCATATTAACACAATACTAACAGGACCAACTTAGAACTAAGTCCCTCATACAAACATCGGGCATGAGAGTTCTCCATAAAGTTCGCAAAGACTTATGTCTGCCTACCAGTACATGATTCTAACAGGAGACGTGCTCGGGAGTTAGCCGGTGACGACGGATGATCTGTTGACGATTATGTCGATTTCTACCGATAAAAAGCGGTCCTCATTGCAAACCCATCACTCTTACTTAATATGTGTGGGAAGAAAACGATTGCAAGTATTGTATGTTGAAATTAAATAAAACCCCTCCTCACTTACTGTAGGTATTAATGATGTGCACGGAATGAATCTGTAGACTCGCATTTCAAAGTAAAATATAGCATTTTACAGTACAAAATAATTCTAGTTTGGTTTAGTGATTGGATTCCCACGCTTCATCGAATCACAGTAAACATTAAAGTATCTGTGATACATTCAGCTATGCGGAGGGTGGTATTATTCGTGAAATTAAATCAATGTAATAGGTGTTTAAATGCGATGCTGTCGTACTATTTGGCTTTAGGTTCCGCAATATACATATACTATGGACGTTTTACCGCACATTTTTGCCGATAATTTGCAACACCTGTAACCAACCTGGAATAGGTAGGATGGTATGGTAGGATAAAAATGTTTGTGGAAGTTAGGGCGGATTTTTAATCTCCAAATAAAAATATCATAACTACCTCAACAAATAAAGGTATTCACTACATTTTATCTGTCTCTTGTCTATTTCTCTATTTATCTCACGAATAACTATCTGACCTTAGAACAATAACTAAAGCAGTCATTGTTCTGAGTATCAGATCGATGTAACAACGGTGATGAAACAAAAATATTGCATATCTGAATGTTAGAGCAGTACAGACTTCCAGACGGAATTCCTGCCGGGTCAAAATGTCACTGTCAGTGTGTCAGTGAAAATTCAAGGTTAAGGTTGTATTTTGTTGGTGCTTAGTGCTTGTGTGAGTGTACGCAAAATAATTGATTTTTGGCAATAAAATCAAAGAAAAGGTAAGGTTTAGCGTATTTTATTATTGCTGAGATTCAATTGCTCGTGAATTTAGTCGACAAATACAGACAAACCATAGGAAAGTAAAAGACCGATGCGGTGCTGAATAAAAACAGAATCAAGATGGAGGATCATTGAAAGTTCATTTAATTCATGTGAAAATACTATGATTCTGACAATTCTTATTGTTCTTGCAGTTGGAATTAAGAATTTATTAAAAGTCATGTCTTTTTGGTAGAAATATTTGATACAAAAGGTACCTACCTACCTATACAATCTATGTACTTGTAGTTGATTCGCACTTCACATTATAATAGAATAAAATCATTAAATATTATGCAAATTTAGACTAACTATTTACTGAATAGTTATAATATATTAAATTATAAGTAAAGCATAGCTAAGTCTTAAATTAACTTTGTAGTTATTCTAAGAATGCAATACATAGAATTATTTCAATAATAGCAATAATCTATTTAGGCCGTAGAGCCTCTAGGTTAACAGCTAGGTCATAAATGCTATCAAATATAAATTTAAATAACATTTTTTGAATGCAAAGTCAAGTAATAACTAATCGAAAAGCACAGCTAATAGTGCCATTTATGAGAAAGATAGTTATTCCTCAAGTAGTCTACTTGTTGGTCAAACAAAGCCCATCTGACGATTGTAAAATTGACTGTTTTGCTGTTTGTTTACCTGAGGCCAAAAAAATCGGCTCTTAGTCCAATTGGTATTGGTTGTTAGTGGGAATATTAGTCAGTAATGAGTCTGTGCCTGTACAATTTGGTTAATACAACACATAACTGATCGACTAAATCAAACCTCCCATGCCGCAATCGGAAGTTAGAAGGGTAACCCCGTTTCACAAAACTTCATGAGAGCCTGTGTTTTGTGGAAGGCACTTTATGCAGATGGTCCCGGTTGTTATCCTTGGATCACAGGCATTATGCCTTGGCGGGGAGGTCTTCAGGCCTATAAACTTCTGGCGTGTCTTGGCAACTAACCCCTCGACCAATGGAGGAGTGTGGTGGAGGAGGAGACCAAAAACAGACTTACTTGCCTGCAGTACTTAAATGATGGTGCGGAAGAGTCGGAGGACTCGTTCAAGTTGCTGGCGGTGACGGAAGATGGAAAGGAGAGTGAGCCGTTCTACGTGCATGTCATCATAGTGCCGGTCAATGACGAGCCACCCATAGTCGCCGCCAACACGGGCCTGTGCGTGTGGGAAGGAGGCATGTTCACTTTCACCAGGAATGAACTATGTGAGTAGTTTCTTTTTTATCAAACACATTCACTCCTAGTAACTGCCTCATCTGGTACATACATGGACCATAGGCGTGCACAAGATAAAAATACAGGCTAGGCACTGAGTACCAATGACCTACCTTACCTAAAATTCTTCGCACGTATTGACCGTCTTGATACCTACCCTGTATTGTTGAAAAATAACACAAGAAATACATAACATATGATTTGTGTGAATACATCCTGCCAACCTATGAAAAGAATAGTAATAGTTTGTTTAAATATGACAGGCAAGATACCTTTTTTTTTTGGATTAAATGTAACTTAGATATGCACCGGCCTTTAGCATAATTTTAAATTTTTCTTCATAAGACGCTTTAATAAACACCTCACGTAAATTAACTGAACACATACAACTTTTATAAATATCACATTATAATAATCATATTGCGCAAAAAACTATTCACTAACTAAATTTATTTATAATACTGACTAATGAGTTCGCTTGATCGCATGTAAGAATTTAAAACATTTGGAAACAATAATGGTATTAGTAATCATCAAATAGATAAAATAATAGTTTGGTAGGAATCTTTCACCCTTGCACTCAAGCAGATTTCCTTAACATGAGATGGAGCCAGGGTCACGCCAGTCGAGGTCGTCTAAAAGGCAGCTTGTTGGCTGTATTATGTGGTGCACTGTATGATTGTCATACGTCATGTCATATTTTCAGACATAACCGACGTGGACACGCCTCTGACCAACGTGACGGTCTACATCGTGGACATAGTGTCAGGATACATCGCGATGAAGCGTGACGTCGACACACCCGTATATCAGTTCACGCAGGCGGACATAGATCGCCGGCGGGTCCTGTTCGTTCACACTAGTGAGTATCCTTATGTCTAAGTGGTACTGATACGAAATATTCCCCAGGTTAATATATGCTATATTAATAATATAATTAACGTAGTTCACTGTTAGGAGGTTTTGTTCAATTTAGTCCGTTGAATTCAATCTTTATTTTGCAATTTAAGTAATTCTGAGTTTGCCAATAGCTTCATGAAATGTTATAATCTAAAGAAATTGCTAATGTAAGTATCAACACTGCTACTTTCAGATGGTACAAAGGGTAGAATGATATTTAACGTAACGGATGGACTTCACGAACTATCGAAAATAACATTTTTGATTACAACAAAAGTAGTAACATTAAAATTGTTACGGAACAATAAACTGAGAGTTTTTCCCTTTGTGAGGGAGCCCTTTAACAGTTACTTTTTAATGGGCAAATGTTCGGACGGAGCTCGAACCATCTACTACAAAATAGACAGGTCACCATCGCTTGGACGACTCGTTATGAAGAATGGTGAACGTGGTTATAAGCCAATCAAACAATTCACGCAAAAAGACGTCAACGACTCTTTAGTTTACTACGAACACACGCATCCCTTCTCTGACCTGTTAACAAACGATTCTTTCGTATTCACGATAGAAGCAGCGCTTGCTAAACCAGTAACAGATCAAGTATTTAATATAGACATATCAGTGTCAACCGGTGGATTGGCGAAGTACTTAAACATTCCTCAATTCAAAGTCAATGAAGGTGATAAGATCCCTATAAAAATAAATGTTTCAAATGTAATAGCGTACTTAGAGAAGCAGGCGGGCGTTCGTCAGCCTTTAATAGAAGCGCAATTGTCACAGCCATCGCACGGAGTGTTCCAGCCCTTCATCTCGTCTTTAACCCAGTTGCAACTAGAAACAGGTGTTGTGATTTACGAGCACGACGGCTCGGACACCTTGAAAGACAGAATCGACTTGGCAATATACATTTTGCCAGAGTATGGTCTTCTTTTCAATGTTTCGATACCAATAGAAATAGTTCCTGTCAACGATCAACCCTTTAGACTCTTGACAGATAGTCCCCAAATACGGGTGGTGCAAGGCGAGAATTACACTATTAGCAAGAGGGATTTGCTGACAGAGGATAATGACACTGGCCCGTCGGAAATACTGTACGACGTAATAAGCGGTCCG
>DWLO01001765.1:0-14044 GCA_018245335.1 Dalla quadristriga | reverse complement strand
ATTTGCATCAGCATTTGGAAAATTAGATGTTGCCTGCACTTTGCCTGCGTTAAATTTGTTTTGATTTTTCATACACAACTCTGATCATATTTCATCATCAAATTTAATAGATGAATATACAATGATGATGGTGACAATATAATATTTTGGTGATGTGATGATGAAAACGGAAGGCAATCGAGAGGAACTCTGCAACAGTGTACAGCCGTTACCGCAGTGTTAGGGCTAATATGATTTGTCTTGACAAGAACATTAGACCCATCAGAGTTTTTACTGTCTCGATCAACCCTAATGAATATAGGCGGGTGGGTGTAGTTCTAGTAATAATTTATATAAATTAACATGTAGAAATGAGGAAATATTTATCGGTAGATCGACTCTTAACCTGCCCTCCAAATGTTGCCAGTTGTAAAACTTTGCCACTAGCGGCTTCTTTACCTCCTTATGTCGTTGGTGTTATTTTATATTACTTTATTACTGGACTACAGATTAGATAGTCATGCTTAATTTTAAAATAGTAAAATGTAATGTTAAAAACCGTCGTACCATGTACCTGCCAAGGCAACAAGATTTATATTATTTTTAAATAATAAACACTTACACTCACACCCCCGCGCTAGGATTCCCTGTGTTGCGAGTGGCGGACACACACAGTAAACAACACAATTTAACGCCTAAGACCCGAGAACAAACTTCTGCCAAATAAACGTATTCCCCGGCCGGTATCGAACCCGGCAACAACAGCTCGTCGGTCAGAGTCACGAACCAACGCGCCACGGAGCAGTTTTGATCTTTTTTTTCATGTTTTGGTTCATTCTGGACGCACTTAAGTACCTTTTGTGTTTGTTGAAAACTTCTTTGCTTTGGTAACATTTATGTTCACTACGAAATGTTGTGAGTCAGCTTGCTGTCTATCTAATTTAAATGAAATTGTGAAGTTTTTATAGTTTCAATTTT
Organism: Dalla quadristriga; assembly: GCA_018245335.1. Taxonomy (NCBI): domain Eukaryota; kingdom Metazoa; phylum Arthropoda; class Insecta; order Lepidoptera; family Hesperiidae; genus Dalla; species Dalla quadristriga. Next base: position 13,087 of record DWLO01001765.1, on the reverse strand, counting down.
CTTTTTAAAGTCAGCACCAGTAGTCAACCTCCTAACTTAAATAATAAAAATAATTTTATCGATCTATCTAAATTGACACGCTATCTTGCAATAAATAATTAAGAATTAGTACGTACCTCGTATTTATGATTCAGAAGGAATTTTAATGTCAGGATATCAAAGATAAACCTTAATGTGTGTCGTGGATTGTAGAAAATTGTTTTTTTTTTTTATATCATACCAAATGGCGTTCTTTTGTATCTGCTTACCCCTTCTAGGGACTAGACGAGATAATGTATGTATTTGTCGTGGTCAGATCGTCGAGTTGATCATATCATAAAGTAGTCAACGACTTCATGAAATGGGCAACTATTACTTACGAACTAACCATTACTGGCCGCATCATTTAATCTTCTACGTTTGTCGAATTGTAGATACATCAACATTTGACCATAACATATTATTATCATTATGGCGACAAACGTTAATTTCTTATTTTTCATTAATTCATTGATCTTGCCATTTCATGAATGGTCGGTCGCTTCATGCTAATATATCAAGTCTACGCTCTGAATACGACATACCAATGAGGTTACTTTTTGTCTTTCAGGCTTTCACGAGAGAAAAACGTGTTTGCGTTATCGGGGCCGGCTTAGCAGGCCTCACCTCAGCGAGATATTTGAATGAAGAGGGCATTAAGTTCACGGTTCTTGAGGTTACTCAATATATTGGGGGCACTTGGCGATATGACTCGAGAGTCGGAACTGACGAGTATGGCTTGCCCATACATACAAGCATGTATAAACACTTGAGGTGCGTACCTCTGCCTTTTTTTATATGACGAGAATAACGTCTCAGTCCATTCCATTCCATTCGTTAGTGTGTCCAGTTAGTGTGAGTTAGTCCTGTTAGTAAATATAAGCAATCCTCCAGTTAGTAACCTTCTAAGTTTGTCTAAGATCTTTGATTGCACTGTAGGGCCGGGCCAGCTCACCTCCTAACTGGATATTGATGCTTTTTAGTAACGTGTAATCAACCTTAAAGGGAACACTTCTATTTTGGTTTGTTTGCTTCTCACATTTGGCATCTCTCTCGCTTGCCCATTATAACATTTTCAATTTTTGTAAAATTCTAGGTAGACTTCAGAAAATTGTGCGTCAATATGATTATTGACAATAAAATTACGGACATTTTAGAATATTTAAATTTTACCTAGTTTACATACCTAGTTTTTGATAGAGACAAAGGGCGAAAACAATTGATGCAATTTTTTCTGTCAAAATTAGGTATATGAAAATTTAAATATAATTAAATTTTATATATTTATTTATATAAAAATATCTGTTATGTCCGTAATTTTATTGGCAACAATGATATCCAAGCATATTTTTCAAAATCCTACGTATACTTTTACAATCATTTAAAATATAAGAAAGTTCCTTTTAGTGAATTGACAATTCATTGCAATATAACCATGAGTCACAAAGTCTGCCAATAGGTCAGCCTGATTGTGCAACTCTCTTTCTCTCGTAGTCAGCGATGCGATTAGTGTCGCATTCATCTGATTTTTCGAGCCAATTTGAACTTTGAAGACGCCGACCGACGTCGAAAATTACCCCGAGGCGATACTGATAGTCTCGTCTTCAGTTTCACTTAGTGAAGGGTGTTAAGTTTGATTCTGTGTTGTGATGTAGTGTCGCAATTTATCCATTTAACATTTCCATAACACATACATTTCTTAAAGTATTATAAAACTGATTCTCACTAGCTTTTAGAACATTCTACTTTATAAACTCTCCCATATCAACACATTCCTATCTTTCAGGTGATAATTTTATTGATACGAGTGAGAGCAGATCTTATCTTTGATCGTTTTCTAACATAGTTATACTACGAGTTTGTAGGAAAACCAAATTGCTCCCTTGACTTTGAGTACGGAATCCCAAAAATTAATCTTATGTCATTTTAATTAATCTATTGTTCTTGTTCTGCGCTTCGATGCGGTCTATGTGAATAGACACGGTACGAAATTTAGTAACTTCTGAAAATACGACATACCGAACGAAATACCATTAACGAACCAATTGTCTCTAAGAATTATTTTTGTTTATTCGTTACCACAATTTGTACGCATACCAGTCTCGTTGTAAGTATACAAATACCAATAGGACCACATTCCATGCAGGTTTCCTTGCAATGTTTCCTTTACCGTTAAAGCGAATGCTACTATGGTGTTAACAACATCTATGGAGCTAGTCGAAGAATTGGTAATTAAACAATACAGGCTTACCTAATTCGTTTAATTACTTATATTTGAACGTACTTGCTGGCTGCTCTGCGAAATAGAGCAGGCTCTGACCAAAACAGGTCTAGACTGGTGTCCGAAGCCAGAGCCCCATTGAGCAAAATCAGAACACGTACCAAAGACCTGCCAAAAAACTGCCTTGCCGATACCAATCTATAAAACGGAACTGCAAATAATATATGACGACGAACATATTATGCGAACTTAACATTTGAACTTGACGCTGAAGAGTTGGAAGTATTACCCTTAATTAATTAGTAGAAATCCTTAATAAACAGAATATCGCGCCTCCAGAGAGTCATATCCCAACATCCCTTGTTTATCCCTTGATATAATTTTATTGATTTATTGTATCAATACTTAAAAACAATTGTTAATAAATAATGTAATAATTTCCTCATTGTAAAGGCTGATGGATGGATGGATTGCTCATTGTAAAGTATTATCATCATAAATAAATAATCGATATGCGAGTACATACATGTTGTATACTGTCTCATCTGCTGACGTGTTGGTAGAGCTAAAGAACAGTAACTAAAGCCTAAAGCAATTATTGTTTTGAGGGTAGAGCTCTATCGTCACGTCATAAGGATGATCGGGAATGACATGTTATTTGAACATGAGTGTCGGGTCGGTATCTTTCATTTATATAGTACGTTGTATTAACCTTTATCTTTAAGTGCAATAAAGCAGACCAATAATTTATCTGCGCACACATATTCGTAGAAACCTCCAGAATTTCATAGCCTTTGTAACAAAAGATTTACGTCTCAGATATGCGTCGTATATTTTAATATGAGAAGAAAAACAAGCTTGTAAGCGTGTCACAGATGCGATGGTAGGTGGTTATCATCAACCTGCTGAGCGCGGGTTACGCTGGCTAATTGGGTGTTGGTAGACTCTACGTGCCTTTGAAAACATTATGAAGAACTCTCGGGCGATTCCCATGATGTTTGCCTTCGTTAGTAAAGCGTTTTAAAAGCACATTACTTCGGAAATCAGAAAGGGCCCGGGAATCATACTCGGCTTTCCTCTCTATATTTCCTCTAGTTTGATTACTGCCGTGAAGCAGACTTTACGTTTCGGTCGGAAATTTGAAGTTGCATAGATCATATCCAGTTCTAATCACATCCAAGTCATTTCCTGTAATAAAAAAGTATGGCCAAGTCTCCTGACTGCCGTCTCGTGTTGTCGTTTCCAAAGATTAAAGTCGGAAATCAATCCAAACCGTTAAATTGAAAGTTAAAGACTGATGAATACTTGCATTTGTATTCATTAATATTGGAGCCATTCTGACTATGTCAGCAGAAGTAAGATACAAATAAATTTTAGACTTATATTGTTACATTTTGGATGTTTTTTAGAACAAACTTGCCAAAACCCACAATGGAACTGCGAGGCTTCCCCCTCCCAAAAGAAATGCCTTCGTTTCCTACATGGAAGATGTATTACCAGTATATCAGAAACTACGCCGAACACTTTGATCTTGTGAGGCATATTAAGGTAAATGTGTTTAAGGATCTACGAGATTGGTATATCACGTACGCATCATGTCATGCATCATTCATTAGTTTATGCTATTTAATATTGCTTATTCTTTTGCAGTTTCTACAGAAAGTAATTAACGTTTCTCGAGTAGGTGACGTCTGGAAGGTTAAATCTAAAAACGTGAAGACGGGTGAGGAAACTGAGAATGAATACGATTACGTAATCGTTGGGAACGGGCATCACAGCAAACCAAAGATGCCAGTCATTCAGGACCAGGATTTGTTTCAAGGTATATCTATGTGGTAGCCAGATTTAGAAATGAGAACATTCATGCTTCAGACGTAAACCTATCGGATTTTTGGCAACATAATAACAAACGTTATGCCAAGCTGGTAGTCAATCTCCACTTGAGCAGCGTTGTCTATAACGCTCTAGGCCACCTCAGTTATGAATACATACCTGCAGTGGACTGCAAATTAGCTGTAGCCATTTCTACCCTTAGTTTAGAAGAGAGTCAGTCCCGACAGCAATGCTATTTACCTTTTCATCAGCCTTAATCGAATTTACCTAAATTCTGGATTTGGGCTTGGTCGCCTGATTCCTTGCTTCTGGAAAAGAGAAAAGGCTGTCTCTAGCTGTTAAATGAGCTCGGCCGAAGAAAATCTGACTTACGTCTAATTTTAGTGTGTGGGTTTGGTGAGTTAAAGTAATTTTGTTTGTTCAGGTACAATAATTCACAGTCACGACTACAGGAAGCCCGATACATACACTGACCGGAGAGTACTCGTTGTGGGTGCAGGACCTTCGGGCATGGATATTGCTCTTGATGTGGCTTTCGTCAGCAGTAAACTGGTTCACAGCCATCATTCCAGAATAGAATTCAGGACTAGATTCCCAAAGCACTACGTCCGAAGGCCTGATATTAAAAGGTTCATCGAGACTGGTGTCTACTTTGTCGATGGCAGCTATGAAGAAATTGATGATGTTATCTATTGTACAGGTGAGGTCATAAACAGAATATTACTAACCTTTGCAAATACATATTAAATATTGCGTTTTATGTCGTCTACATTAAATTTTATGTGAATGCAATTCTTCTAGGTTACGAATACGACTATCCGTTTTTGGACGAAAGTTGTGGGCTCACGATCAAGCCTCAAAGTGTGATTCCTCTATATAAATACATGGTGAACATCAACCAGCCTAGCATGGTGTTAATGGGGCTTATCGTGCGAGCATGCTTGGTCGTTGCCATCGATGCGCAGGTGAGATCATTCAGCGCTGATAATATTTCAGTCGGTTAGTTCAAAGATTTGTCAAGCGGACTTTGGAAGGCCATCGCATACATCATCTCAAGAATATGAGATTGCCAAATCCCGTTTTCCTGAAACATCTGATTGAAAACAAAAATCTGAGTAGAGAAAGAACTTTTCTTTATAATATGAAGATAACACACGAGCATGCAGTTCCACCAACCACTGACGCCCATGGTCATCCGTAACAAACCTCGAATAGGACTGTACAGGGGACTATTAGTTAGTTAGTATTAGGTGTTACTAAGAATAATAGTTGGTTAGTATTTGTTAGTAATTGTACTTTGGGAACTAGGACTGTTAGTGTAATTTAGTCCTGTTAGTAAATATTAGTAATTCCGGTTAGTAATCGTTAGTATTTGCCCGATTCAAAACTGGTCACAGATGCGTTGCTATCCCCGAGGACTCAGATGGACGCCTTTTGTGTATGTCTAAGTTTATCCGACCGAAACACAATTGTTGAAAGACAATAATTACACGGCAGAACTGGGTGTGGTGGTACCGCCATGGCGAACCGTGTACAGGTTCAACGTTCAACCAGTTGGTGAAAATCGTCAATATTTGTTTTCTTGACTATGGAGGCAAGTAGTAAAAATATGTAGGTTTAAAATATGGAAGCCAATATATACTCTACCAGCTCAATTAGTTCAATTAGTTAGCTCTAATAATATGCTTACTAAATTTACGTCAAGTTCAGTTTTTTTTTCTTTTCCACTCCTTTATTTATATTTTTACTAAACTTGTTCTAGTCCCGCTATGCTACAGCCTTAATCAAGGGTAACTTTAGCCTGCCATCAAAGGAAGATATGTTAGAGGAATGGCACAGGCGTGCTGACCATATCCACGCTAAAGGACGGCCGATTTCTGACATACACTTCTTGGCTCAGAAGGAGGTAAGAGCTCTGACTTTAGGATAGACAAACAATAAAAATGCACATCTGAGGTAACTGCTTTACAGATGTGAGATGTTTCTAACAAATATTGCTCGCACTAGTTAAAACTAATTAAGTGATAATGTCCTAAATTACGATAACCTAGATTACCTATCCATTTTTATATTGTGAACAAAGTAGTGAAGTGATCTCCTTTCTTCAACATAGATAGACATAGACAGACGTACTCGTATTCAGAGCATAGACAGCGTATTTTTTATAGCTTTTAATTTTTACCGTCCAGGAGGCGTCCGTGACATCACTAAGTGGATCATGCGGAAGACCAGCGCTGGTTTTCCTCGGATTACTAGTATAATGCTGAGCAGGATCTGTTTCGTAATGCTGTAACTTACATCCAGTGCCTACCTTGTACCTACCAACTTTAAATTAGGGTGTTAATTAGTAAGTAAAGGTATTACGAATAAATGCTTTAAATCTTATTATTTTATCGTTATTTCAGGACGAGTACTACGATGCTTTGACCAAGGAATCCGGCATCGAGAGAGTGCCACCGGTCATGTTCAAGATCAGAACCGTGGACACCGAAGCGAAGATCGCTGACTTATACACGTACAGGAAATACGTTTACACGGTTTTAGATAATGAAACTTTTGTGCGCAGCCTTGAAGACGATCCGAGAAATACCACAATTTATTCTCATTAAATTTACAGGCGAATTATTTTGTTTGTTATAGGCAGAGATTTAGTAAAAGTACCTTAGGGGGTTAAAGGTGAATGCCACACATTGCGACAAGGCTTATCGATCATATGTTTGTAACAGAAGACTATCAAAGCAGATACTTTTTAATGACCGATACTCAGTCCTACTTATCCCAAATGACTGGTTCTAGGATATCTGCGAGAAGTATCTCTATTCAGAATTCATAAATATCTATTTAATAAGTATTATATTTGCATAAGCTAAAATAATTTTACATTAGTAATCGTCGTAATGCATTTATTTATTTCTTTTACAAAGCATATACTTACTGGGAACACTGTAATAACGCTTTATTGTTGTAAATATAACACCAGGTCAACCCAAAATGTGTACTTACCTAATTCTAAAATGCAAATGTTTATCAAAATGTATATTATTGTTAGGTATTTAGAAGTGTTTAAAAATATATTGTAGTGAACATTTTGTTTTACTCATCATTAAAACTGATTAGCAACAACCGCTAGTTCTAATTTGTATGAACACTTTTGGAATATAGTTCTTCTTGGTATTTGTAATTTGTGGAGATAAACAAACTACTATGTGTGAGTGTACCTTTCTACGTATACCTATAGGTATGCACCCACTACGCGCAGTCTGCTGGTTAATTGTGTAACTGAAGCCGATAGCGATACTCTTGGTATCGTTATCAACTTCATTACGAGCTCGATACTCTCGTTATCAAATAGGACAAATGGTGACATTTCTACGGCTATCAAGCTAGTCTCGCTATCAAAACTTAAGTATCGCTATCGCCTTAATGTGATTTTTCGTGCAAATTTGAACTTTAAAGTTGTCGGTCTGGCAATCAATGACATTTGATTGCGAGAATACTCGCCTTAAATATAGCTTTCAAGCCAATGAACGACTGATTTTGCCTTTGAGACAAAAAATAATGCAATAATTCACCATAGCCGTAGAAATGTCGCCATTTGTCCTATTTGATTACGAGAGTCTCGGGATCGTTACACAATTAACCAGCGTTCTGTTAAGTTATAAAGTTATAATTAACCGCCCAATTATATTTCAATTTCACACACTTAATTCTATCTTTAATAATAATGATAATACTATATTTTATTGTTGAAATCGTTGATAATTTGGTAATGAGAGTCTTTGTAACTCTTCCAACATGCAACAAAAATGGAAGATTATTCAATGCTTGATAGGCAGAAGTTTTTGAAGAAGTTCGGTAGGGGGGGAAAATGGTAAGGCGCGTTACGGAAGTGGTGTTTGTTTATGGAAGGGACGATTATCAGGAGTATAACAGGTTGAACTTACTTGATAGCAAAAACGACCGCAGTTCTTTACACAGATTTATCCGTCACTGTTATTGTTAGTGTTGAAATTATATTCAGGACTATCTTATATCGTTTATTAGTAAAGTTATTGATCAAAAGGTAAAATTAACATACCTAATATTTACAATTATAAATATTCATAATATCACAACTCGCCTGAGAATACAGAGTATTACGTCGCAGTTTTATGATTTAATCAAAAAAGGAGCATATTTTACATTTCCATCGGTCTACTTATATATTTTTAATACTCAATTGTATAAATATAATTGCTCTGCACAAAGTTAAGAAATCGAAAGACTGCAAATAAAGCATTATTATTAGTAGAGGTCAATAAATAGAAGTCAAGGAGTCCACTATTTTGCTTGTAAATCAAATCATTAATATTCCAAGGAAATAAGGAACTTATCAAATCTTTATACTGAATCCTTAATTTTACACGTCTCATTCCTAGGGTTGTACCATCTCTTATAGTTAAAATCATCGATAACTTGGTAATCATAGTCACGATAATTCAGTAAGTCTTCTAAACGATTGACGGCATTAAAGTCTCGTATTTCAGTCAAAACTGGAGCCGCTCTGGTTATTCCAGCTTCTTCAGTTAAATCTGCAAAGTATTTGTCCTGAAAAAAAGAATAATAATGTGTATTCCTTTGCATCACTAGGTATAATATATTGGCATATTTACATAAAATAAATGTTTTTACGAGAATATCCATCTCGCCTAATAAAATGTATGTACAAAGTCTACCGAAAAACTGCTTTGGTATAATAATTGTTCTAAATATCTGCATTTAAACGGATAGTTTTTAAATATTGATCCTTTAAAAGTCTTACCATCTCAACAATGGTATTGACATCAGTGATTTTCATGTTCTTCTTGCGCAGTCCGTACACATGTGTGAGCCACGCCTTTAGCATGTCCTCCTGCGAAGGCAGCTTGAATTTGCCAGCTATTAACGCTGCTGCATACTCAGCCTGATGATGAAATCATTAATCAATAGAGCGTATGCCTAACTTAAACGTATGCTAATACAGAGAGCAAGTATACTCCGTGAGGTTTTTTAGGGAAATAATTCTTAAACTAATGAAATACTAGTCATTTAAGGGTTTCTATAGCTATTTATATACGTGGGTTTTTTTGCATATAAATGTAAGACTCAAATTTATCCTCCAGATTTGTTATTGGAATATTAGAATATTACGAATAGCAACAAATATCGTTGCAAAAACACTTTCTATGATACGCGCAGTCCGAATTGGAAGATTACAAACTGGTTAGAACCCTTCGAGTATTGGGCTATTTGTGTTATCTACCGGATTTGCTATTGGCAGGTAAACCGGGCTCCGATAAACTAGAAGATTTGTTGCCAACGGTACTATTGCATCATAGCACCACCCTTAAGAGATTAAAGTTTCTTTCTATAGCCCTCCACAGATGCATTAATTTTTTCCGCGCTCGCGTTAATTGTGGTATCAGCTACCTTTTGAGATACTCCCTGCGGAGTGCAACCACACCTAGTGTAGACGCAAACAAAGCTTTTTACTCAGGTGTTGCATGAGTATATAGGCTATATTGACTTCTTACCATCAATTGATCCCATCATCTATTTATCTATTGTCCGATACGTTCTCCAGATGAATATACGTAACTATGACTAATTACTCCAATATTTACCTGAGCCTCAAGTACTCTCGTGATGACCTTGTTAACGACCCCTATAAAGGTCATGCTCGGATGTCTAATGTTGACAATGTTCCGGTGCAGAGGCAACACGAACTTTCCCGATGACGTCAGACCAGCGGTCTGGTCTAGGAACGGTTGACCAAATGCATACCCTGAAAGTTTCATAAACAGTACCTATGTAAACTGGTATTGTCACGGTCGATTGTAGAAATGCAATAAAGCTTAAATATATAAATTAATAACTGAAAACATTTAAATGTTAGGCTCGCACGTTTTCTTAGGATTGACCACACCGGATTCTGCTTCTACTTGCACATTCATAGTTACAACGATTCGCCAATACAAAGGAGCTAAATACACGGTCCACCAATCCGCATTGGCCTTCTTAGAGACTCGTGCTCTGCAGTGGGCCATTATGGGTTGCAACCAAAACACGCGCGTTACCTGTACAAAGTATCGCGGTATCCACTTCCTCGAAGCTCTCATCTTGGAATATGACTCCGTTTGACACAAAGGTTTTGATATCCGGTTTCTTTATGTAATTCTCGGGATGGGCAGGCTGGTTGTATGTCAGGTGATGACTGTGCACTAGTTTATTAGTGACGTTCACCAGTTGTGTAGACAAGTCCAGGCCTGAGGCCCCGGCGCCAACCAGGAGCACCTTACGATCTCTGTAGTCCTCAGGGTCTTTGTAGTCATGACTGTGAAGTACTTTTCCTATAAATAAATAAAACCTACTTTAACGTTTCCACTGAAAAAATATTTTGCAGTAAGGAAATTTAATAACAGTAGAATGGATTTACAATATTACGTTTGATGTCATTCTGAAAATAGCCATAACTTCACGTATTTAATTAATTCGTTTTGAGATGTAATGTAACAAAAACAATACATTTCCTTTTAAATCATGTCGGGCCCTTGTATCATTACAGGCACAAATAAATACATATATACGTATATAAATACAACAAATAAATACATATATAATTACGGGTGTCACGGCAGATACTCCGATGTAAAACACATAAATAGTGAACGACGTAAGTGATACCGATATAATAACCGATCGTTATTCAAGGTAAACAATAATCATTGCGCATGCGTATTAAATCGATAATCACTATGATGCACGATTATTATTTATTTATAAAGTCACAGAGGTGCTTTGCTTTGCCTGTATAAAATATGTTCACCTTAGCTCAACAGTTTATTTTAAAACCACGTTGTTTTAGTAGCTTTAAAACTGATCCTGACAGTATGCTGATAATTAATGGTAGATAATAATACGTAGGTTCAATGCGATGCTTCATGTAAGACTTTCGAAGCAAGTAGATAAGATTCGTAATGTCCCAGTTAGTGATGTGACGAGATAATGTTTTCCGCGAGATAATGTTCAGGATCGAGAATATTCTGAAATTTTCTGATCGATCGAGAATATTCTGAGAATTGAAAATATGATAATTTTAGTTTGTCGTCTATTACCGCTTAACAGAAGTTGATCCTTATTAACAAAACAAAACAAACAAACAAACACTTTATTTGTTACAACAACAGACAGCATTTACAGGATAATAAAGATAATTTAAGACTAAGGGTACTATCCATTGGTGCAATAAAACACGATGGATTTAATTTTTGCAAAATTTTCGTGTTCGATTTCTGGCAAAAGAAAATATTTTTTTCAAATTTCTTACGATGCCTTTTTAGTTTTCATCAAAAATGGCAATTTCAAAAAAATATGAAGAGCTCTCGTTTAAATTATCGGGAACATCTCGCTTACGAGAATATATCAATAATACTTGGGCGTAAACTGACAAAATCTTAATAAAACGTTATGATATACCTATTTCTGTTTCCTGGACCATATACTTTTTAGATAAATTTATCCATATTTTTTTAATTCTCGCTGTTCTCGTTGCAAATATTGTTCTCGGGAACTAAACAGCAATGTTCTTGCAGCGAGAATGTTCTTGTGATTAAACGTCACTAGTCCCTAGGGTTGCCCCAGGAGGCTCGTGACAAGCCGAAACAGATTTGAGATCCTGTTAAAAGTTCTCCCGAGCAGCACTAATTGTTTGTTATTTAGTAAATACTAGGTAACTTCTTGCTATATACCAAAACCTTGCTCACCTCTAAATGTGTCTAGACCGCTGAGCTCAGGTATTTTAGGTATCACGTATTGACCATTTGCGACAATGACAAAGTCGCAATGCACCGTATAGTTGTTTCTATCTAGAGAATTGGTGTACGTGAGATCCCAATGCCTGTCAGTCCATTTTACTGAAGTCACGTAACTGTGCAGCTGAAATTACAAGAAAAAGTTCAACGCACCGAGGAAATAAAACTGAAAATGGGACGATTAATCATTGTGCCTTTACGCGAGATCGAAATACGGGTTACACACTGACCAGTTTTAAAGACGATGATGATAGCCAAATAAAATCATGTTATTACAATCGCATGATACCTCTCCTAAAGTTTAATAAAGACCGTTACAGAAAAAACCATTGAATTTTATTTATGCAAAGCGTGCATGACAAAGAGTGAATGTTCATTGCTTTCATTTGAATTCAAAAAAACACACCATCCTAAACTACACTAAAGTCCAAATGAGTTTTTAGTAGAACTAAATTAACTCTAAGTTTAAACACGGTAGAAGTTACCAAGCAAAGTGGAAAACCAGTCTGTTTAGAATGTAAATATTCAAATTTCTTAGCCTTCAACACTGCAATCACCGTGCAAATTAAAGTTATCTTAATAAAACGTATAAGTGACCTGTTTTTATCCGACTGCGTCGGAGGGAGGGCAATATTTTTCGAGTGTTTGTATGTATGTATGTCTATTACTTTGTCACGCTGTGAAGCACAAATGACTTAATGGATTTTTTTAAATTCATAAGTTATTAAAAAAATCCCCGACTGGACTGATAGTTATATTGTAGTAGAAGTTAAAACAATGTTCACTTCCAAATCACCAATAAAAAATATTTTGTGTTAGGTTTGTCTCCGCCTGCCATAACTTTAAAAAAGTTAATATTTAAAACTAATTTTTTTCTTTCCAACTAACTGATTTTCCACTCGGGTTTTTTGATTGTAAAAAATATAATGAATTGAAGTAATTATAGATACAACGCTGCTATCTATTTTCGCCCTACACAGGGATTAATATTTATGTGTGTCACATCACGCACGAAACTTCTGATTCAGACCAACACTGCTTTCTGAAGTAAACCATATTATGTTATTATCTCGACTCTGTTATTATGTGACGACTCGGTGGCGCGTTGTTCAGTGGCCCTGACTGACGAGCCGTGGGTCCCGGGTTCGATCCCCGGCCGGGGCAGACATTTATTTGGCAGATAAAT
>DWLO01001764.1:0-14044 GCA_018245335.1 Dalla quadristriga | reverse complement strand
GACCCTCGGTCCCCGTCAGTCAGGGTAACAGACCAACGCGCCACCGAGTCGTCAAATTTGTTGATTTTAATTGTGTACATTTTATATTTTAATCCAATTAAAGTTACGACGGGAATTCAGTATAATTCACTATTGCTGTATTTGTCATGTGGTAGCCTGAATATGGTTCGCCCAGGGCGGTAGATCAGGTGGTAGACTAAAATTAGTTCACTTAAAACTACCACTACCCTAGCGTTTAACAGTAATGATTTAAGGAGGTTAGTAATGGAAACACCTCTGGTTGCTAAGCTAAAAATATTCCGTGAAATTTATAAACGGTTTTATGATGCATAACCCGTTTTCTGATTGCTTTTGCGTCCTGCAAAAGGAGACTTGCAACTTTTAAACAAATCTATAAAATAAACCTGCCTACCTTGCATGGTAAAATATTTCGTAGATCGACTTGATAATTTTAAAATAAGATTATTTTATGACTGACAAAATGTACTGAAGGATATTAAATCTACATTCAGATAAATTAACATTATCTACCTTCTTGAAAATGTTACCCTTGTATGTGCGTGAGATATAGATATTATTAGATGCCCTGAGATGATTAAGTCCATCAAATTATGGACCAAAATGTTTACTACCTAAAACAGGATCGGACTCTTAGATAAAAGCAAACGGAAGATACGGTATGCTGATACATCGCGTAACAGATAAATAGGCTAGATACACATAAAATCGTAGCCACACAATTACAATTCTGGTATGGGGCACATTTAATAACCAACAACAGGGATAGTGAGACATACTCTGCCTGTAGTGCGATAGAGATAACAATATTAGTTTAGTAGGTAGGTAGGTACGATACCGGTAGAAGCAAACTGGTACGTCGATTTACCCCTTTTGCTCTGGCATTATCTCGCTCACTCAAAAACCGCTCATAAACCACTTCTAATTTCCTACATATAAGTATTAAAATGTGCTTATATATGATAACTGACGCCATGTAATTTTGTATTTTTTCCTTGATGACTATTTCAGGCAATGATAAACATACAGGCAGGCCGTTTTTACGCATTTTACGCCAAAATAAGAATTCTGCCATGGTGTCGTATCTCGTGCAAACAAAGCCATGTTTTGTGAGCGACTAAAAGAAACCACTGACGCTGATCATAGGTTCTAAGTTCAACCACGACAGGTAGATAAGGTATCTTCCTTTTTGATTAAATCTAAAATGACAGTTAAATATAAAAAAACTAAGTACCTACTACTTTATTATTTAATAGCTGTATAGCAGTTAGGTATAACAAAGTCAAGTAGTGTAACAGTCTACTTCCAAGCAGTTACTGATAATTGCTCCAAAGTTATCAAGTTTGCACGCAACTGAACTTTGGGGTGAGGACGCGAATATCAGTTTCATGTTTACGATTTCATTCACAGCAACAGTTGGAGTAGGAAATGGAACAATAACACTATGAGCAAAGGGCATTTTAATCAGATTATCGAGCAGGTCGGTCTGGCTGGCAAGAATCTAGCCCAGCGCGGTGAACGCACAAGCACATGTGCGAGGCGTCATTCGCGTCGGAGGCACGTCGCGCGACAGACGCACGCGCGCGCGTCGCCATCTTGTAACGAACAAAATTCAAATTCAAAAAGACAGTGACATTCCCGTGTGTTCCAAATTGTTTGTGTGTGCTTGTGATCACATTTGTGTGCAACAGACCAGTGCTTGTGATAAAGGATATGTTCTAAACATTGAAAATGAATTCGAAAAAGTTGGAGTACTTCGACGACAACGACTCTGTGGACGAGAAACTCAACCTCAGCTTCCTAGGTAACGTTTATTACCATTATAAGTTTTGTTGTTTGTGTTTTGATGTGGCATTTTATGGCGTCACTACAGAATCTGAATGGCTAATGGATGATGCCGTAACTTATTACTCTGATAGGAATATCAAGACGTATATACGTGCAAGCAATGATAAGATGCTCTCTTGGAGTTATAAGTGTCCTGTTAAGTTCAAAAGGATCAAGAGCCATAAACTTCATTCAGCTGATAGATTGAAAATATTTTCATTTACGTCTATTTTAAGGCTAACATTATCTGCCTTTATCTAAAGTAATATTTCAGTATTATCACTCCTCTGTCCCATATTTTTATTACTTAAAGAGTCTGAGGGTTAATTTAATATGTGTTCAACAATGTAACGTTTCAAGCACCGATATAAGCTGTAACTAAGAAACAAATCTATTTACGGTTAAAGTTATTGTACCATCAATAACTCTACATGAATAATGAAATGCTGTAGTAAAACACGTGTTTAAAACACAAAAGCTTGAGAAATACAAACATAACGAAATAAATCAAAATGATGCAAGTAGAGATGGTACATACTATTTCGTCAGATTTTGAAATTTAATTAAATGCTCTTGAATTCCATAAAGCCAAAAACAATTCGAACGTGGGGGTGACTTACTCATAGATTTGTAGAGATAGATCACATCCGATACCATAATGACTCAGATGATCCACTGAAGCCGGATTCGTCGCCCACACACTGATACGGAAGTTGGACCTTTAATGATGAAACATTAAATAATGTAATGTTATTAATTATTATCTTGTTAAATCTTAATATTTCAAAAATTCAATTAATACTAATAACTTTACCTGGATTGTAACAAATTTAATTATTAATGCGAATGATCATTCCATGAGATTCATCTGAATAGCTGGGTTCTTGCTTAGTTCAACTTGGCATTGAGATGTATTTTTCATGCTTAAAATCAGTAAGTTTTTAAATAATTTTATTGTCTGGACTGGATATATTTTCATCATTAAATTGCAAAGACTCTATCTATTTGTCTCTGTCTAGATAATGGGATTAGAAAGGGTAGGGGTTATTACCAGTTTGTATGACACGCCATGGGAGTATGCCCTTCGAAAGAAAACGCAGAATAAGGTAATCACGACCTGTTCTGAGGCAAAATTTATTGGTACGTTATTCAGCGTCTTAATAAACTATTGCGTTGATGCAAAATATTTGTTCAATAACGAGTTCTTTAGAAGATTTAGGAGTGTATAGTTTAGTTACCAACAAGTATTATACACTAATTAAATGGTTTAAGATAAGGTGTTAGACATTTCACGCAAGTTATATAAGAGTTCTCATGATGCCACTAAAGTTTGTCATTGTAATAGAATTCATAATAAATATTAACATAACGTGTATTTTCAATACATGAAACATATCCATATCCAGGAATTCATGCTTAGTATTACCGATAGCGTAGAAGATATCTTGTTCTATAGAGTTACTAGCAGTTGCCCGCGGCTTTGTCCGCGTTAAATTTATAATCTGTTTATTTTTATATTTATATTATTATGTATTAATTCCCTTAGCATCTGTATATTTATTCGAGTTTAAAAGTATTCTGTGACCTCCGTGAGTCTAGCAATATTTATATCAAATTCTATGAATATTGGCTGTATAGTCTAGCCGTGAAGGCGTATCGAACAAACAAACAATTTTGACATTTATAATATTAGTAAGATAATAATATTAGAGTTATATTAGAGTATAATATAGTTGGCAGAGAATTGATTATCTGGTCTGACACGAGTAAAGGAAAAATCCTGCATTTTGTATTATTTCCGTAAAGCATGATTGATTTATCGGTGCATGCAAATTAAGATCAACAAATAAAGATAAAAACAGGAAAATGTGTAGTAGAAACAAGTATATTTCTGATGTACAGTAAACTAATACTGCTTAGACAAAGGCAGAAATAAGTCCACATAACTTGTTTTAATCAAATCTCAGTAAACCGAACTATACTCTACAAGTGTAGAATCGTTCAACAACATTAATTAACAGACAAGGCAGTAGATTTCCTGAGATTTCTCTCTTTTATTTATCTACGAGTTTGGTTATTGACTAATGCAAATCATCAATTAACAACGGCCTCAAAAGTATCATCTATTCAATGTTCCGCATTGTGATATGTTAATTTTGTGAATATTAATACTTCTTCACTAATTTCTTCTATCATTGCTGTAGAGCTTTTAACTACAAATCAATTTCAAAAATTGATTTAGCATTTTAATACTTCGGATTGATAACCCTCGGAGGGCCAATTAAAACCAGTTCTTTTTATAGATCGTTCGTACTTTTTATTGGCAGTATAATTAATTTAATTACTGCCACACGCTGGACTCTAATTTATTATTGGCTATAAGTTTCGATAAGTTTGTAATGTTAAATTTATCGGAGTCAAAAATATCTTGTCGCATGATCGAGCGATAAATTGCTTCTGATTGTAACTGGCGGCTTTCTGGCATGGAAAAGTATGTAAGTACTTGAGTTTTATTTCATACAAGTTTCAAGATACGAGTTGCAAGAAGTCGTAATACGCCTGCGAGCGAGTACTGTTATTCAACAGTGCTATAAACAAACCACGCTCTTTGAATGTGGGCGTAATTTCCTATAATGTGATAAGTATACAAAGCGTTTGGATTCTAATATTTACATTTTGCTTTTGTTAGACTTTCTTCTTGCCGACGCATTTGGTCAATAAAATAAGTGATCATTTACCATCCGATGTTTTCAACCTAAGTATAGTTAAATTGCGACCGCTAAAGCCATTACCCGCAGTAAAACCTCTCAAATAAGCTTTCACCGAGCTCAACGACGCTTAAGAGGACATATTGATAATAACTTTACAAAAAGACGTTTGCTTTGATAAAGGTAATGGCTGAGATTGAGCTTCCCATAATAAAGTGGATTTTATTTGATAAAGTGAAATTTAATTCCAAGTAGATTATTCTATTTTATTCAAATGTTGTCTGTCGAATTTGAGTTCTTGCCTCTTTGGGTCATTCGAGCGGCAGCCGATGTTTATTCAGGTATTTTTTGTCTGGCATCTCCAACGTACACGACCGACTTGAGTATAGACTCCGCGTTAGTATGTATGTCAATATCATTGTATACACTGCCGACAATTTCGTTCCGTTCGAAGTTAGTTCGTGTTCCATCTTTGCTTTTTTGTTATTTTTCTTTAGCTTTTTTACATCACTGATTGTGAGAAACATCTGCTCCAGTTTTGTGAATGTTGGTGCGTATGATTGATGTTCAGAGTAAAGAAAATCAGCTGCTAATAAATAAATAAATTTGTTCAATATCCAATATCAGCTAAGTAGCGTTGTAAATAATTTTACTATAAGGTTTATTATTTTTACAGAATTTAGGCAAACTACTGAACGTCTAGAAAAATAAATAAAAGCATGTTTTGTGTTACAGAATCAAAGACAATACGAACGCGACCTACACCAAAATACACTTTTCATTGTATAATAAATTCCTAGTTAAATAAACATTCATTAAGGGGCTATTTGCCCCTTAATAATTTGCCCAAGCTCGAATTAATATATTATTCTCTACTAATTGTTAAAAGTCTACTTCAATCTTTTTGTTGTAACTTTAGGTGTTTTTTAAACACTTTACTCTATCATTAACTGGCAGCTTAATAATGATCGATAACACCAATTACGCGCACTTATACATCATCGTACGTGTATCATTTATTACGCTTACTTACAGCGCCATGATATAAACAGCCATTTATAGAAGCGGCCATTCTTGTGTGGACCTTGAGTTGCGTCGATATCACCTTATCAATCACATACCAGCATGTTTTGAAAAGAAACATGTATAAACTTGTTCTGAGCTTTGTGTTTCCTACCTAGTTTCCGGTTAGGAGCTGATATAGTTATATTGCTTGACCTTAGATTCATTGTTGCGTTGTTTTTATGACTAAATTTACGTCATCCGTTGAACTTGTATTCATTCTTTGTTTAGTAGGTGTTTGTTATCGAAATTGTTACAAAAATGTTCAGTTACGCTTAGATTGTTAGTTTTTACGTAACTAAAGCATTATGTAAGTGTTCAATTAATTGTAATCATTTATTTTCCAACA
Source organism: Dalla quadristriga (assembly GCA_018245335.1). Classification (NCBI taxonomy): domain Eukaryota; kingdom Metazoa; phylum Arthropoda; class Insecta; order Lepidoptera; family Hesperiidae; genus Dalla; species Dalla quadristriga. Next base: position 8,080 of record DWLO01001764.1, on the reverse strand, counting down.
TAAATAAAGTTGATCCTTAATGTTCGTTTTACTTCTTTACTTAGTTAAAATACACAGCATTTGTGCGTTCCTTTCTAAAATATCTAATTTATTACCATTCACCTCCCGTTACCTTTCATGCTTACTAAATCTAGAATTCATGTAACTAATTCTCTCTCACATTATGTCAACTCTCTAATTTTAAGTTAAACTTAACTTTTTCATTTCCTCGGTCCATTGATTTGAAAACATTGAACTCTACTTTACTACACTATTAAGGACATAACACCGTTTTCTGTCTTGTGAAGGAGTTTACTGTAATTTAAGTAAAAATACGGAATAATTCCAATTTAGACACCGCAACGGACATAAAATCTATGATAATGGTTTAACTGGACTCAAAACGGTGTAAGGGTCTGTTAATCTTTCGTAATCTTTAAAAGTTACGGTTCACTTGAGCATCGGAGCGTAGACCCTTGTGTGGTCTACAAAAGAAGCCGTTACATGTTACTGTATTGTAAAAATCTCCAAGCTACAAGTGCAATCAAGTGATATTTAAGTGTTATACACGAGAAATTTGACAGCAAACTGCAGACGGTATTGTTTTAAAGACGGATGTTATCAAGTTGCCGGAAGCTTAAAATTAGGAAGGAGGACCATTTTGTAACTTTCTTAAAGTATGAAAAGAGGAGGGGGACATTGGACATTATAAAGATGAAACGTTTTCAAAACTCATTAGTATTTCATTTGAAGCTTTTTTTGGGTTGAAAGGATGTACAATTGGAGTATTCAGTCAAATTGAAGTACCATTATGTCGTTCAAAAGTTAGAAAAAAAGTTGCATATCTGGGGATGTAGTTAGTAAAGGCCATGGGGTCATGGGGAACAATGACCTCTGCAAAAATGCGGGTGAGTATAAATGTGCATGGGTGCAATTTCCGTTGCAGATCACGCTTTCAATGCGAATGGAATTTCGAACTCAAAAATTCATATAAAGTGGCATGATCAAAAGATATTGTACGCCAATAAAAAATCCTGGTGAGAGTAACTTAGATAAAGAAGCAGATTAAAATGAGTAAACTATAACATAGTAAGAGTCATCTAAATATTTCATATTAATGCCAGATTAAGCCCACAAAGCATTCCCAAAGAAGATGGACTTCAGGCAGGCAGCAGACTGTAAAACCCCAATTCATTGAATAATAGTCAGTTGAACTACATATCTCATCGTATCGTATATGGGGTAAGAAAAACTATGATGTTAAACGATAAAAAAATATCACAAAAATATATTCTCTTTTTCATTTTTGATTAAAGATAATGATGAGATAAAATGCGATTAAGTTAGATGACAGAGATATCTTAATCTAAACTTTAAAGTATTTGTGGTAACTGACCTATCTTAAGGAATTGGCAAACACCCAATTCCCAGAGCACCGAAATTAACATTGCATAAAAATCGTGTTATTCGAGTTAAAACGTTTATTTCCCGGTTACGAAAATTTCCCCGACCTTTCCCAATATCTTTTGGCACGAGTCCAAATCATAACAACAACTATTTCATTCACTTTCGATGACAGAATCTCTTCATAATTCGGTGATTACTGTTAACAGTTGCAGACTGATGGCAGTTTATGTGCTCGGCTTAGAAAATTTTATATGCTTGTCGCTTTTAAGTTTCTCATCTATACTTAATGCTTTGATTATGAAATTGCATTGTTATTGAATTTTATATCAACGTTTACTTTCAGTCCTTGTACTTAATATTTATTTTTCATATGTTAAAATTTAGACAAATAATTTTAATGCGTGATACTAATAACTATAATTAAACTCTGGGCTTTAAACTAAATACCTATTATAGTCTATAGTCTCCTTGCTGCCATTATCTTAATTAAAACATAAGGTATAATTATAATGCAATAAACATGTCGTCTTAGTTGTTTGTGTTTACGTGTGAGCGGAATAAAAGGACACGAATAAGGAATAATATAGATGGGATGAAGAAACTCAACCCTAAGTCACGCAAGTCAACAGCTGGTCCTAAGACAATGCATTAAATCGTGGATCCTAACCAAACACAAACAATCGCGCTTAAAATAGTACAGGTATACTAATTTGTTTCCGAAATATTGACTCTGCTTTTACTTCATATGGTTTCTGAACTAGGAATCGGAGACACGTATAGGAGGTAACTAAGGATGGACATGCCATATAAGAACAATTGTTTATTTTCGATACTGTTAGCATAACAAGTTAACTTCAAAGGATAAACCACAGATAACTCCTAACAGAAAATATATAACTGCTCTTCTTAGAAGTCACAAAACCAATATACCTAACCCAGACAAAGCTGGCGTAGAAAGTAAGGAATAGGATAAGTTTTTACGGATATATATTTTTATCACTAACTACGAACAAGAAATTTTATTAATATATTTATTCACAAACAATTTCACTACTCAGGCAATACTTATTAACAAAAATTACGGAGATAACTATGAAGCAGAAAAAGCTGAGAACGGTAAAAGAGAATTATAGAGAGTTATGAAATAAAAATCTGAAGCACCTGTGTTTACCACGAAAACTTTCACCTGTTCACAAACGAGGAAACATAAAGGATGGGAACTTACAACCCAAACAAAGTACAACGTACCTGCGATCTTTCATAGCAGTTTACTCGTTAAATTAGCGTATCGAAGTGCAATGAACCTAAACTCAAGTGCATTATACACAGCTATTGTTATCATTATCTTGAATCGTGCATGGAATATTGTGTGTAATTACCTGAGCTTTAAGAATGAAAGTAGCTTGAAAGGGTACGGGGTACTGCTGATGTATCTAACGTTCCCGCCGAGGAAACAGACGGACTCATTCAAAATACGTATTCGAGTACAGCATACATCTGTTTTGCTGGATTCAAGTTTAGAATTGACATATTTTTATTCAACAGCAGCGTAAATTCGCGAGACTCACTAATGGCCTTTCCATAAATAAAGTCTGCAAGTAATCCGAATAAATGCCAATACGATTGAGGTCATCCATTCCATGACGCTTTTATTTAAACGAGACACAGTTGCAAAATCACCAAACAATTACACGTCGGTGCTGAAAGTGATGGTCCGACAAATTGAACTAATCATTTTGACATTGACTTTATGCTAATTTGTCAGCTGGAGTAACGGTTGGGCAAAGAATGGATGCGTTTTTTATTCGGAACCCTAACCCAAGGGTTCAGCGGGTTTAGATACAAAAGCAGGTGCGTAAGTTTTTGTAAGTCGGTATAGATTTTTTGTAGACCTTCGATGAACTGGTTTTATAAAGCGATCATTCTTTATTTTGTCTGCGGATCGATCTGATACATTATTTTTAACACATGCTTAATTTGAAATGTTTTAACTTATCGGAATACGCCCTTAGCAGTATGATTATTGTGTATGGCAAACCTATTCAAGGTCCTGTAAATGCGTTACGTATAAACACTTAAATTTTTTCGCAAATGTATTGTTTATTTATTTTGTATCAATACATACCTAATATTATTCTTATAAACCTAACAAAGATATAAGAATGAATTTAAAGACACAATTCCAATCCCGCGGTAATTTCACCGGTGTTCCGGTCACAACACTACCCAGTTTGACAATTATGAAATTGCCTGAATCTGTAAGCGTGCCAGTATTTTGAATTTTATCTACTTATAGTAGCATAGTTAATTGGTTATCAGTGACGCGTTTTTGGTAAATCCGCATATAAATATCTAATGCATGATAATATTCAGAAACTATTTTAATATTGAATCCTCAATGGATTAACTGTATTAGGTAGGTACTAAATACAATCCAATGGGGAATCTAAGTGAAAGTGAATGTCGTGACCAATAAACATTTATGGCAAAACGGTGAAATGATTGCAAATACCTACTGGCTAGTCGCTGTTTGATCTCCTCATGGGACCTTCTCGTTACTTAATATGCTGTACCCTACATGGGTTCGGTTTAATTCTAATGGTCCGCTTACGTATGTCCAATTGCCGGGTTCCGGTTTGTGTAAAAGCATTGTATTGTTGATGTTAATGGAGGCATTACGTATGTCTTATGATCTCGAGAATTGTTATTTGACAATGATGAGACGTTAATGGTTATTTAAAGTTTAGAAGACACATTTTTGTTGCCTACTGTGAAAATTGGGGATTATACTGATACTGATTATAGATTGTTACAAGGTATAATTTGACTTGGCCTCGCGACTTCTTCAACCTCCAAGTATTGAATCGGTGAGACCTAAGAGTCTACATATTTGAAAACTGAACCAATCACTTACTCTACCATTTTTTTTCTTCTAAGGTTGCGGTTAGGGACCTTCATAATATGAGATCATTATACTACAGCTGTTTTTTAATTATACAGTTTTATCCATGACGAGGTTTTGCCCGCGACTCCGACCGCATAACAATCCCTAAATTATCCCCAAATGACTATCCCACAGAAACCGTAGCCTAAGTAACTTCCGGCCCTTAAACTATCTCTTGGAAAAAAATAATTACGTAATAACTAAATATAATAAATTAGTTACGGAATTAATGCATTTAATCGTCTATCTGTAAACCTGTTGCAGCGTAAAAAAAAGGACAACTTCACATTAAAAATATTAGTATGGTTAATAATATTGGTATCAAAAAGGCTCCCGTTATTTTCATCCATACCAACATATATGGACATAACCAATTGAAGATATATCTCAGGAATTCATCAAATTCCATTCGCATTATTTTGCCTGATTTGAAGTGATCAACCTCGGCGCTCAAACTATGCTGATTAATAAATGCATTCTTCACATAAACTTATAAATCTTAATTGACACACTGGTAATCCGGTAAAACTGTATCTTTCAAAATAAAAGCACTTTTTGGGCACGAATAATTTTGGGCCATTCATAATTTTAAAATTATGCAAATTGGTTGATGCAAGTAATTAATCACTCGGGGTGTGAGTATTTCATCAGATGCCCCTTTTTGGCTTGAATTGTTAAGTAAAGCTATTAAGAGTGTTGCCCAAACTATTTTTTTAATTTGTTTGTATTCGGCCGCCATCTTGCGGACATGTCAGAGTAAATTGCGTTGTGACTGGCCATTCTGATTTATCAATGAAACGTTGCAAAACTCTTTCAAAAATTAAAGTTACATTATTTAAATCAATGTTTAAATGAGAAACTTACTAGCCGTAATCTAATGAAGGTGTTTTGTGTGTTGAAAGTTGTGCCTAAAATTTAAGATGACGTATTATTTTTTCAACTTTAATTATTTTATTCATTTTCTGTAAGTTAATATAAGATATAAGAAAATATAATAGGTAGGTACCTATAATATAAATTATATATGTAAATATACGTTTTTCTGAATTGATATAATAAATAAAATTAACAACAAATTCACTTATTATAATCCAATTCTATTATTATTTTATAATTACGAATATAAACGATTATAAGTAATTGTTGTTTCTACATACTGAACAGAATAAAGTGATATTATTAATTGAAACAGGATCATCCAAGCCAGCGGGTGGGAAATGTACCGTGGGCGGCGAGAATTGATTCTTCTTCCCGCTTACACACTACCCAAGGGAGGGAGAGGAAAGACTGAACAATATTCTGTTCACTACCGAAGGAGCAAAGCGAACGGTCGAGGTTATATTTTTTGTGATCCGACATTATGCACTGCACAGCGCCAGCGTTAGTTAAAGTGTTAGTTAGTTACTTAATGTAGGGCACTGAGGGCCTGTGTTGCGGGCGGCGAACACGAGAACAATTGAATGTCCAACAACAAGAAAAACATTTATCTGCCAAATAAATGATCTTTATTATATAAATAGGCGAAGACAACACCTGTAACCGTTTCTCCTCTGTTTGATAACCTTTTTTTTTGTTTGGTGCTTAGCTATTGATGAGCTTAAAAAAAAAATTATCAATAAAAAAATGTTTGGAATCATATAATTATGATTTGCTTATAAATTATGAGTTTGATCGAATTTCAACCAGTGTGAGCCAACACTAGTCTATATACCTAGATAAAAATAAATGTAACATATTAATTACAGTTGGTGGTAGAACCTGTATACGGTTCGCCCGGGGCGATACCATCGCCACGTCTATTTCTGCCGTGAAATAATTGTATTACAACAATTTTGTATCGGTCGCAAAGGTGTGGATGCCGGTTACACTTAACAAGATGCCAACGTCTCAGTCCTCAAGGATGGCAACACGTCTGTAACCAGCTTCGAATAGGACTATTATTAACCACTACTAAGCGAACTATTACTTACACCGACTAACAGGACATATAGTCACTAACAGTCCTATCTCCCTAGTCCTTATATAAACGAATACTGACCAACTCACACTCCTATTAACATGTTATTAGCTGTATGTAGCTGCTATTAGCTGTACTAACCTCCCCAGTTTCTTTTACGGTCCTATTCGAGGTTTGTCACAAATGTCGGGCGGCAGCGGAATAAGTTATCTTTGGGGATAATTTAAAAAGAAGCCAGATATTTGAGAAGCCCCTCGCAGCCGCACAAGGAGGCCCACTGAACCTAGCCGAGCGTACTACCTGTTAATGGAATAAAAAACGAACGAGACGGGAATGAACCCACATAAAATAATGAGTGAATGGTTTTGTTTCTCTCAAAACTAATTGAAATTGGTATCAATTGATTTTATAACGATGCTTTCACCACACTTTTTCCAATGAGATTGAAGCAATGATTTTGAAAAAAGAATAAAATAGTTATATAGGTCGATAAGTTAATACCGCAGAAATACTGGCTACTTCACACTTATTATTATAACTACTAGTTAGTACTACCAAAAATATAAATAATTAAAATAAATGTAAGACATTTGGCCCTTGTGGTGTGGTGCCTAAGATGCTGACAGCATTTCCACGCTTTTTTTTTTGCGAATGGACAGTTGCTTTTGTCTTTTCTGGCCTTTACAGCGTCACCAAACGGGATTTCTACGCTGTATAGCTAAGCTAATACGCTGAGAAACGAAACTGGATCACCTGTAGATGATTTAAAAAAAATTGAAGTAGTCCGAAATAAGGTATGTGCTTCGGTTCCCCACGGGCCAAGAGTCTCGACTCCAAATGGAACGAATATTAGTTGGAGCCAAGACGCTTAACTTCATAACAATACGGATATATCGCACCCTTAATGATCTACTGGCTTAACTCAAAAAAGTAGATTTTTGAGAAAATGCAGTAAAACATTCTGTAATTTTGTTCGGTGCAAAAACATATTAGAACGAAAGAGCCATATTACGCTGTGTTAACAATGAAGGCTAATTTCGTAGTAATTTCAATTTGAAATCAAAGATGACGTTAACAGAAGGCTATGAGTAAACGCAGCTCAATTTGAGCCTGTCTTATTAGGCCTGTATATCATTAAGGGTGCGATATATAGTAAGGGTTTGAATAATTCACGTACCTAATAATAATCCAGGTGGTGTCGAAGCCACATTACACGCACTAAGTCAGTGGCATGTGAAAATCAGCCTCGCCATCTGGTTGCATGCACGGGTCATGCATGTGTTTTCGTGTAAGAAAGTCATAATTATAAATTGCGTAAAGGACTTCTGACATTACACTTGCGAGGCGATAATAGGACAGGTTGAAAACATACGGGCGAGCGGTTTGAAGCGTACACTCCCGTTTATAATAGAAATTATTTAAGCATTGCATTAGCATGGCCGATCCTGAACATCCACATAAGTCGAACACCACTCCGGCTGATCTAGCCACGCTTGTAACAGGGTTCCAACCTTCACCTCATTAATAGTAGAATGCAATGAGGGTGTCGTCGAATGGAGGCCTGGAGAATGAGAGGGAACTCTACTCAAGCTGAAAGAAAGTGCAAGAGTACAGTGATCTCCATGATAAGATAAGAGCTCGCTCACTAATTTACTCGCTCACAAACAGCATTTTATTTAAACATACTCACTCACAAACAGTGAAATAATAACTGAGCCAAATAACTGAAGCAATTTTTTTTGGACTGATTGTTTGTTAAAAAGGTATAATTTACCAGTACCTGAAATGCGATG
>DWLO01001763.1:0-14045 GCA_018245335.1 Dalla quadristriga | reverse complement strand
AACTTGTTCAAAACAATGTTCTTTGACTAAAATGACAACATTTGTAGAAAAAGAGCTACAACGGATCAAAACACATGTTGAGGCGGTAACCTTCACACATGACATCATAGCGGCTCCTTATGCTCAAAGTTAAGAAGATTAATACTCACCAGCTTGTTTTTTCGCCATCCTTGTTAAAAGTTATGTGTTCGGCAACTGAAAATCCAAAGTAAGATCCGAACTCTCCATATTTTATCACTGGAATCCTTGGCTCCAGGTTGAAACTGGAGGCACTATGTAAAATGCACAAAAATAAAACACTAAAACACCTAACTTTTGTAGCCATCGTTCAGTTCGTAATATATTCGAGATTGAAATCGAGTAATCGCACAATTTCACAGTTCACCAGTTATTATTTGGAACATCGCGATTTCGTTTAAACGTTCGAGCCGTGAGTGACGTGACCCCCAGCGCCGTTGCCGCTTGCCGGCTAAGTAATCGCGCTCAACTTTTCTCGTATTTCTGTTGACTCTACTACGTAGACATAACATACTCTACACGCAGCCGAACACTAGGTAGGGGCGAGTGAACTCATAAAACAACCATGACATTTTTTTCTATCTTACGCCATCTAGTGAGGTACGTCAAGACTTAAAAAGTGCTGCCATCTGCCATCAGGAGTCTATCAAACATACATACACAAAATGTAGGTCCTTCGAGCCGGCTCAACCGTGACGATCATATTAAGTTCATGTATTGGCACATAGATGTCTCAGAAGAATATTATAACAGAATGCGGAACTGCTCTTGCAAATTTCTTTAACAAGTGTAGTTATCTAGCTGTTGCCCGTGACTTCGCCCGCTTTATGTTATGATGTTTTCATTTCCTTGGGATCTGTATTTTTTTGGGGATCAAAAGTAATCAATTACCATTTCCATGTCTAAAACTACCTCTCTACCAAATTCTATGAAGATCGGTTGTATGGTTTAGCCGTGAACGCGTATCAAACAAACAAACACATTTTCGAATATTTGATTATTTTTAGTAAAATTTATACACTCCCAAGTGCGGTGCGGTGTTCGAACATAATATTTTTGTGGAGGCCAATAGTGGACAACCGAAGGCTGAATTAACGTTTTCCATAACAACCCAATATTCTCAGGTTCTTCTCAGGTAGGCCTACCTACCTTTCTAAGAATTCCAATGAAGATTTTGAGGAATTTTTAAGATCTCTACTATTATCATCGACCCGTCGCTGTCCTCTGCTAAGCACGGATCTACTCTCAGAATAAAAAGCCTAACCTCCGTATTTATAAACAAGTCTAGATGTCAAGTCAATGTCAACGAACAAAAAGAAGTTATTATTCTAAGAGACAATCCATAAAGACAAAAGTTAAAATGTACGGGACAGGAAGCTAATGTCCATAAACTAGACATTAGCTTTCGGTCTTAAGAATTGTAACTTGTCGTAATGGCTTAGAAAATTACTTGAGAAAAAGTAATTACTTTATAAATACGGGGGTAAGTGCGGGTTTGCTTACCCCACTGAAATCTATGTGTTCTGTACTTATGTTATTTAGGTTTCAGGTTGTACTTATTAAATGGGTAGTATTAAATTAAAATAAACATAATACAAAACAAACTTTCATTTATTTAATGCAAAATACAATACGCATAATTCGGTGACATTAATAACAGTAATAAAAACAAAACGAAAAACTTACGATTGATTTAAGTCATTATTATTACATATATAAGTTCTGTTTTGATAGTAATAGTAGTAGATACTAGTCTTTGCTACTCTCTCCGGAAAAAAATGGCGTAAAAGACAATTACCCTAATTTAATAATGAATATTTATCTTTAAAACTGAACTACTCAATCAAACAAAAGGTACCAGATTAATCAAACGGAATATTTAAAGATAATAGGATACAAAATGAAGTCTGGCCTTACAAATTGTAATTAGAACGGCATTAGCGGCCAATTCAGTCAAAGTGCAGCAATAATTTGATATTTATCGTCAATTTCTGATTTCCAATAACTTAGCTAATATTCGTGTGATATATTAGCCGAACGAATCGACAACCGATTTATTGACAACAACAAATTTTGATCTTCGCTCGGTTGCAAACTCGTAACCATGTCGGTTAGCATTAGACGGAGCCCCTGTCGCGCCTGGTTAGTTTTTGGCTTTACAATACAGTCAGTGGGAATTATCATCACTTGTATTGCAACACCATTCAGATCTCTGATAGAATTTAGGGCAGTGGATGGAAGGTGAGCTCGGTCTGTGAGTGAGCAAACAGCAGGTTCAGCTGCGAATCCAATCCCACGTTGAATACTTTCACCAATTTTGCTTCAACCTGTCCAGGGTCCTTGCGTACGAGCGCCACGCCTGACACCTTCATAAGATGTACTTCGGAGTCGACTGACCCACCGCCAGTCGTGGCCAACTTAACGTGGCATGTGACATCCACCTGAATGAATTTCTGCACCGCTTTGCCACGCTTCCCTGGTACATCGACGTATTCTGTTTTCTCCTCGACTTGCGGCAAGTCTGCCCGAAACACGCTAGCCTCACCGAGAAGTCCCTGGGGATAAAAATTAATATCGTTATGTTTTCACATATACTTTTGTGGCTTGACTCCAAGGGCGTAAATAGAATATATCATCCCGCCAACATCAAGATTTAAAATCACAAAGACTAGCACAAATCATTACTCGTCGTAAACAAATATTACACGTGCTGATTTATATGTAATGGTCTTTTTGGATTATAGCCAAAAAGCTTCACATATTTATAAACTTTACTATCGGAAGTACCACCGCCACACCTATTTCTGCAAAATAGCAGCTTTAGCGTGTCGGGCTGAAGGGTGTGTGGGCCAACACCCACCCAAATCGTTCCAATTGAATAGTATGAGCAACAACGCATCTGTTTCCACACAATATTGAATACCTACGGCGGTGGTGATGAGTGAACTGCATTGTACTTTTCATTCTTACCCCATTTCCTGAGATCGAGAACTTCATGTTGGGATGTACCGCTCGGGGTTCCATGCCAAGGCCTTCTGGATGAGAATCAGACCAGAAGTAATTTTCTGGTGCATTAAGGGTATCTGGCTTGAATGTGATGCGTTTGCCATAACCCATGCCGATGGACTGTAATAAGAGACTGCGCCCTTCGAAGAGGTGACGACGGCTGCTCGCAGGACGTACACGGTAATAGAACCCAGGCACTACGCGGGGGTCAACGTATGTACCTAAAAGTTACAAACATTGAGATGATTTCAAGTTCTTGTCAAAGAATTGAAATTACACGAATTACGAAAAATATTTAATAATATTACCTATGACAGGAAGTTCATATCTTTCGAGACCGACAACGCTATATTGGCATGGAATGTCGTTAATGTCATTGCCATTGACGGTGATCCTTCGGGAGGAAGATTTGATGCCAGGCTTTAGTTCATAACCCTTCTTCAGTTGCTTGATGCCAATGGCAACGTTAACTACTCTCGTGACGGCAGCGTTTCCTCGGCCTTTTTTAAGAATAGCGGTTCCGGTGACGGGAACCAACTTAGTAGCACCATCGTTTTCATACCACTCAACTTTGCAGAGCGTGTTGATCTTAACTTTCTTCTCAATGGATCCACCTTCAGAAATCTTTTGTTCCCATTCAATTTGGTTTTTCTGAAAAAAACAGGAAAAATGTTAATTACGTAAACACTCACCTGACGCTACCAACGCTATCATTTTATAATTATGTTTGCAGTGAGGCACATACCTGTTGCTGAACGACTTCTAGGATCCCTTGTGGTTCGTGGTTAGCATCATAGATAGTGAACTTATCGCCATCGGAAACTGCCTCAATCTCGAAAACAAAGCCTTCTGGCCTTGAGTCAGTCCAAAAATAGTTGTTATTCTCATTCAAGGTAGAGTCAACGGGCTCAAATGTAAGTCGCCTCGCAAACCCACGACCAATAGATTGTAGAGTAAGAGCTTTACCTCCAAACAAGTATCTTGGTTTCACCGATAGTGGGGGCGCATCCAATGCCTGAAATATTGATATATTGTTATAGTTAATGTTCTAAAAAAAAACTTTAAAAAATAATTTTAGTTATTCGTCATATATTTAACTGACAAAATTTAAGTTTATATACGAAACATTATTGCGACCGTCACAATTATATTTATTTCTTCACAAGAAAATAACTTATTCCGAAAAATGAATTTAGCGCTGAAGTTATCTCTGTAAAATGAATCATGCTATTGTTTTCGCATGAAGTGATTCCCATTTTAATGAAATGTAATCTTAAATGAAAACCAATCATATTTTAAGAACCATAAATTGAAAATTGGTAATGTTACATTACAAACATGATAAAATGGCATGGTGCCCTTATGAATGATACTTATGGTTTACCTATTGTGGACATAGCATGCTGCCAGCCAGTATGTCACTTTCGACCTGTCGGGTTTCTGCAAGCGCTCTTGAAGTTTGTATGAGAGCGCCTCTCTGGGCGTAGGTCTGAAAAACTGGACGATCCACATACCATCGCCTACTCGGCAAGTGTACACAACCAGTGGTGCGTGACACGCAAGTTAACAGTGCTGATCGTTGATGAAATTTTCATTCTGTAAATATCAGCAACGGACACTGCTACTCACTAAGCTAACGCGGAAATCCTAACATTACCGTATCAAGCTGAACTGCCGAAACTGACTAGCAGAGTACACAAATTGATTTCGCACCCGAAGTTTAAGGAAAGGATGATTTAAAAGGAGACTGTGTTCAGCAGACCGTGTCCAGCACTGGGACGGTGATACGAGTAGGTTGATGACGATGATGATGATGAGTTTACAAACATACTAACTCAAACACCAAAACAACGGCATCTTTTAACATGTATACATAAGGCTGCCATTAAAATACGGACTTATATCAAAATTAGGTACATATGATATTAAATGAAGTTCAAAAACTCTCACCTATTATTTGAAAAATTCAAATGAATTGCATAATAGGTTTAAAAATACTGAATTGATTAAAATACAATATTTACTGGTAGGAAACACTACATGACAACCTTACTTTCATTGTAATATTCATCAGCTATTTTCATTGTTACTTTTTTATCGTTCACATTATCTGTACTTTACTTTACTATTTGTAGTTTTACGTATGACCATATAAACAACTTTGAGAATATTTCTTTAAGAAACGTCTCGAAAAGTTTTTGAAATAATAAAATTGTGTCCCGCTTAATAACAATCTCATTAATCCCAATATTTTAAGAAATATTCAACCAATTCTAGAACATTTGTGTAAGACTATTCGGAAGAGAAAACTCACCATCCTTTTGATCTCTGAAAAGATTAAACCTTGCAAAAATGTTCTTTACTTAATTTTCATTTACGTTCGTAACATAAAAATAGCAGATATGCTAGCTCTTATGTCCCATAAAATTATCATTACACAAATGTATGTTAAAAGATAGCCGTCAAGTTTCAGACGTCCGAAACCAATTATCTTGTGTAAGCATACATGCATAGCAGTTTCTGTAGCAGTTCAGCAGAGAATAAATTTTCCCGAAACTAATATGGATCTTCGTAGTTTTTCTTTGAAACATTCACATTGATGTCACAAAAGCATTTCTTTTATATGGGTAGGTACATCGAGGAGTCTTTGATTAAGCGACATTGAGTGTATGTTGAAGAATCGTCATCAGTCTAAATTCATAAGACACAAAAAAACAATAATTGAACTGTGGAAGGTTGTGTTCTATATTGTTATACTTCGTGCAATTATCAACATTTATTTCTTCAAATATAAATTTTGACGAATCTTCAAGCACACTACGAACAGTGATTATGAGTATAATATTATTCAATTAGTTCTGTTTTTTTGTCTCACCTGCATGGGTCTAATTTTGTATCTGAATCCTGTTCTGACTCGAGGGTCGATGTATACTCCGATTACGGGCATTTGATGGGGTGCCGGAGCAGGGACGCGGTACACGGCGGGAACATCCCCGAGGGTACTAGCATCTAGGACTACCTCCTCGTCCAGGATACTCTCTTTCCAGTAATTTTTCAATGAAATCTCAGGTTTCTCCTGTAATGTAATTATTGCTTTATTTCAATTACTAAAAATCATAAGCATATCTATTACTCTGTAGGTATTCACTTCATTCACTTCGAAACACAAATTCTCACGTCATAAATTTCTACTATGAGACAGTCGTTATCTTCGTACACTTCTGATCGGTTGATTGCTTCAGGTTTCAACATTTTAAATACTATTTCCAATGGACTGGACAAGAAGGCACGAATACGCTCTACCCAACCAGAAAGTGCACTGCCGCGGAAGAGAAGAATGATGAACTAAACAACTATAAACCTAGGCACTCACTACTGCTTGGCAATGCTTGAACTTGAAACGTCACGTGTTGTCATTGTTGGCGCCAAGAAATAATCGAGGGAAAAGAAGATTATGTCAATTCTAAGTATCAACAATATACAGTATCCTATAATTAGCTTCCTATATCTTCCTACATTAGATGTGAATGATCTTTAGGAATGTGGAGGACGTTATATTTTATGTGTGTTAAAATTTACTGAAACTAAATAAAGAAAACGTAATAAATTATCAAGTACACATCTCACTAAAGAAAACGCATGTTGTTCAGGCAATTTCGCCAATTGAACTATAGTACCGATCAATTCTATCAATTTGCTTCCATGGTTTGTCATTTGTAAGGCGTCATCCTTCTATGTGCGCAGAACTTCGTGATTGAGACAAATTGAACTGATTGCTTCACGAAATTAGGGAACAAAGTCCATCCTATAGATTCATTATTCTGTTATGTGTGTTAGGTTCGCGCTATTTCTGGAGCAGTTTACGGATACCGGACTCCCACGCTGATTTCAGGTGAGTAGTAAAAGCTAACGAAAGATATCTATGACGTTCAGCTGAACTCTCTTTCACAATCTTGAGAATATAATGTATGCTAAAATATTTTACAAATTACTTTATGGGGTAATATTATATTCCAATACTGTTATTAAAGATACTTATAATATAATGTACAGTAGTTATAAATTTTCTTTCATGTATTTTTCTTCTATTTCTTTTTTACTAACTTGTAATCGAAACATGTCAATTGACTAACAGTAAGCCATCATATCTATTTTGTGTGATATAAAAATATCAGGGAAGAATGATAGATTCAAAATTTTATACCAGAGTATACAGTAATGATCCATTGAACTGTAGCATGATGCTTACTTCGCAGGATGCAATTTATGCGAACGATTTATCTGTAGCCATACAAATAAATATAACCAACATTTAATCAATCTTCCGTTAAGAAGCCCGCCCTATACGCCAATATCGTTCACCCTGAATGCCTATGAATGACCATCGTTCATTTACCAGTGAAGCGTTACAAATGTTACCATAGCTCCTTCAAGAAACGGTGTCACCTCTGTCTAGTGAATTTGTTTGGCTTACGATATACACACAAAATATCTTATCAATCGTCTACTGTATACCTACGTTGTATTGTTTTATGTCACGTCTAGACTACGTTTAAATCCAGGCGTCAGACCGTGACGTGGTAAGATAACGGGCTATGACACATGTTTACACTTACGACGAAATATTATTTGAATCATGTGAATTTTTCATGATACCTTCCCGTCGACATATACAAATTTGAATCTTTAATGGCGTGTTTATTGACTTTTAACTATGAAATATTTTTCTTTATTCAGTGGAGACAAGTTCCTTAAGGATGCCACATTGCCAGCAAACAGCACACCACGGAAGGGGCGGCCATTAGTCCTCAGAAGTAACAGCAACTCATCTGTGACCAACTACTTTGATTAGGACTAATATGTATTCATTCTACTATAAGAACTGAACCACCACAGCTTAACTTCTAGATACAGGAGCCCATAGGTGACATGAGTAACATGACCATCGCCTGATTATTCACCTAAAAATCAAAGCCGGTTTCAGTTTAAATTTTTAAACCTTTTTTTCCAATGTGACGCGAAAGTTTATTGGTCCTACGGCAGCGTCCTAAACGGAGCATTACAGTAGGCACTAAAGAAAAATGTTACAGAAACAAGAGGGACGAACAATTGCCTCTGAAATTAAAACATTAACGTAGCTAACCAACTGTAGGTTTTCCTTGTCTTGGTTTTTTCCCTATCAATTAATAATGCATAATATGTAATGTAAGAGATAGAATACTCACGGGTATTTCCAATTCAGGGAAAGCCTCTTCACCATCGCTCTCATAGTCACTAGGCGCATAGTTGAAGCTTTTAGGGGTACATTCCGGCTCCTGAAAATAAAACAAGTGTAACAAGTGTAACCTGTAACCAAGTGTGTGTAAGTGTATATCCTGAATTTTAAAAACAAATTAAGAAAGTAGTTAATAATCTCAATCAACTTGTCCCGCTTTGAAAACGATGTCAAGCTAATAATTAACTTAATAAAGTGCTTATTAAAGAGCAGCGTTTATATATAATTGAGGCCAAAACATGTCTGATTATATAGCACTGGGCCTTGACTCCATCACACTCATTTGTTGCAATCACTGTTTTGTTTTATGCCATATTTTAGAATACATATATAAATAGGTCATAAAAGTATACAACAGAACTTTTGAAAACAACATAATTAATTTCCCACTGCTCGTTATAAAATTAGTCTAAATGTTTACTGTTGTTCATATAATTCATTAATGTGTATTTGTTAATTAATTCAATCCGATTACCAGCAATTTTGCCTAATCGATACTCACAAATTATACTTAAAACATAATACTTTTATTTTATACATAAGAGTAACTAGAGTAAATAGAACGGTTGCAGTTGTGTGGTTAAGACTTCGGCCGCCTTCTCGAGAGGTCCGGGGTTCCAATTTCAGGCCTTTGACTTTTCGGAGTGCGTTTTGCCTGAGAGTTCTCCATAATGTTCTCAAAGGCGTGTGAGGTCCACCAACTCGCAGTTGGCCAGCAAGGTGGAATGTGGTCTAAACCCTTCTCATTTCAAAAAGGAGGCCCGTCGGGTGCTCAGTAGTGGCTAGTGATGGGTTTTGATGAGGATAAAGATGAAAGAGCTGTTGGTGTGCGTCGAAATGGTTATCAGAAAAAAGGCCAACCAATAATAGGGATGTTGACTGTCGATTCAAATGAGATACTGTTTAGCAATTGTCAAAACGTGATAGCTTCATATAATTTATATGAAAGTATTACCTTCTGTCGTCATAAGTCAATATGGTCAATAAACTGAACTTTAAATGATTTTAAACTAATTAAAAATATTTCTCAGTAATATTGGGAAAATAAAATAGATTTGCCTAACTTTTTCTGTAAGGTCTATAAAGGAATAGGTCTTCCAATTAATAGCGTACGGTGGCAACATCCCAATTGTTAGCTTGATGTTGTGTCTTACCCGAGCGCAAGGCAAAGTTTCAACAAGAGCTGGCTCTTCGTCAAGCGCAGTAGAGGTGCCGGCGAGGCGCGCGCGGGTCAGATTCCAGAGGCGGCGCAGAGCCAGGGGAGTTTCTTCCACTTGGAGTTCCATTGCTGAGCTGGCGAGCATCTCGAATGGTTTACTTTTTCGATAACCTAAGAACGCATTTTTCATTTACAAATATAGTAATCTAAATAAAGCTCTCGTGGTCGCGCGGTGAGTGTCAATCGTAATTGATTGACAATGTTAAGCCCTACCGCACCGGTTTCGGCCGGCAGTTGGATGGGTGACTGCTAGTGGCAAAAAAAATTGAGCGCTTCTCTGCTTCGGAGGGCACGTTAATCCGCCGGCCCCGGTTAATATTGTTATATAACAGTCGTTAAGCCTTGTCGGAGGCCTTCGGGCGGCCTGAAAAACTTCCAACACTCGAGTTGGCCACTAACCCGCATTGGAGTAGCCTGGTGAACTACGCTTCAAGGCCAGCAAGCCTCTTAAGTTATGAGGAGAGACCCGTGCTCTGCAGTGGGCCACTAAGAGTTGCAGCCAAATGTTAGCTGTTGCGAGCTTGTGACCACAATGGTATTGCGACTCTACATAAATAATCACATGAACGCATTAAATATTATACACCATTCAGTACCCTCTAGAGTAAATATTTTTAATAAATAAATAAATGCTTACACACTCACACCCCCGCACTAGGAAACAACACAATTTTACACACCCAATACCCGAGTACAAACATTTATCTGCCAAATAAATGTCTGTCCCGGCCGGGGATCGAACCCGGGACCCTCGGTTTGTCAGTCAGGGTCACTGACCAACGCGCCACCGAGTCGTCTTCCGCCGTCGTCGTACTTGTTTTAAACTACGTAACAACCATTTTACAACTCTAGTTGACACCGCGTATTTAGATAAGGTAGGTAATTAGGTAAGTAAGTCTCTATCATAGCAGTTGGCGCGAACTTCCATATGCCATGACCTTTTAACATTTCATATTTAATATTTTAGTTATTGTTTTTCTAATCAAAGTAGGTAATTAGGTAAGTAAGTCTCTATCATAGCAGTTGGCGCGAACTTCCATATGCCATGACCTTTTAACATAATAATATCATATTTAATATTTTAGTTATTGTTTATCTAATCAAATCAAATAATGTTCAATAACATATTAACATGAATATTTTACAAAAGATGACAAATCTAAAAAAAATTTAGGAATATCAGAACAACATTAAACAAAAATATTCTTTTAGCAAAGAGAAACTGACCTCCGCAAACCGCAAATAAGAGGCCTAGGTCAACAGACTCGCGAAAATGCTGCCGGAAACCTCATTTTAGACCTCTACTATTTATTTTGGTGACGTTTATTTTGTGATGAAATATTTCGATTTTATGTATTACAAATCAATAATTAACTTTTAAAACGTGACTAGAATTAAAATTTGTCTTTACACGTGTTGTGTTGATAGAGTGCCGGGAGTTGACAGAGTTAATAATATTGGGATCTTACCAATAAATCAAATTGTAGTGTCTGTCTGTGATATTAAGATTTAATTAAGGTCAGTAATTAAATGGAATGAGGTATTTACATGACATTTAAATAATCAACCGTTTTTGGATTTTTTGTATATGTCTGCGTTTTTTTTTGTCGCGTTTAGGCTCCGAAACCGCTGAATTATATCTGTAACCCAAGGGCCCTATAAATTTCATGAGGACAAAGCCGAAAGCACTCCCTTGTTAAAAATATAAAGCAATGGTTGTCGTACAAAACTTTCTTATCAACGCCGACGAGACAAATTTCCTCATCCGAACGCACGATTGCGCTACTAGTTACCAGTTAAACCAGTCATTTCACAATTGTAAATTAGAAAACCACGTTACAATTTTTTCAGATCTAAAATGTTCTCATTTAGAATACTTAGCTGAAATAACTTATATTTTGAAAATACTGAATTGATCAACAAGTCATTCTTTTAACATCTCATTTAATAACCAATAAAAGGGATACAAATATTTAAATGACCAAAGGATGATCATTCGATTTAGTTTGTAAAGACTAATACGCAGTATACAATGTACTGTTTCGGACAAAATCTAGCAATATTTACTTGTCAATAAAGTTGTAGAATTGAAGGTTAAGGGCATTCAACATTCATACCATGTAATAAAAACTCGTCCCGAATAAAAAACTAAAAAGGACAAGTTCTCAGGAATTTACGATAAAAACAGGGTGAGCCTTGTAAAGCTTTCAATAGCTTGTACAGAAAACAGGTATGTACCCAATATATCGCCGTCCCTTATTTTACAAAGGAAAGGACCAGACCAGATGGTAAAGGAAAACATAGAATCATTCACAGGCACGTGTAGCGTTTAGCATGTAGCCAAAGCAGTGTCAAAGTGTCAAACATCTTCATTGAACGGTTTTAAAATAAAGTTCAGGGAATGGCAAGAATGTCAGGTTTAGAGGTTTAGGAACGTAAACCTCAATTTTCTCAAACTGACTTGGCTTATTAGCACTAATCATACAGTAATTATTGTATCTATTTATTGGGAGGTTTTTACGGTAATTAACCCGTTTTCGAGAAATTCACCGCAAATTCATTACGCATGACGCATTAGCAAGAAGATTATTTATTAATAAACCTAACTGTTCCTACAGTCCAAAAATAGACGGATTAATAAATATATTTTACTGTCCGCGGTCTACGGTAAAGTAACGAAACTTTCTAATTGAAATGTTGTCTATGGAGACAGATCTATTTACTTTAAAACTTAAAATATTAGTATAATATTTATTTAAAATTATAATAATATCCATAGTTGTATTGCATTAAAACATGCTAATAACTTGCAATAGAAAGCGTTTTCTCACGCTTTTAGTTGCGACAAACTAGCGTCGAAAGAGAAAGCAGCGTTCGTGAGCGGTCGATGTTGATGCAGTTAGGCGATGTCGGCCATTTGCTGGCTGCGCCGACCTAACAAGGTATGCAACCAAGTACCAGAACATTCTATAAAATTCAGGTATTTTCCTCAATCCAAAAACCATTGGTAGATTAATTCACGCATTTCTTAGCTTAAAAATATCGTGCATAACCGTTGGATAAATTTCTTACTTACCTCGTCAATATAATATATCGAAAATTGTTAGCTGTTTGACACCGCTAATATTTTAAACTTGTAGAAAATAATGTACTGTACTGGGTAATGTTCAGGTAAGTATTTCTGTAATTCAAAAAGTTGTCACAAGCGCAGCGAACGTGTCATAAGCACTGTAACACTGTTCGACGTTCCTACTCAACTGAGGGTTAGCGCTACGGTGGAAGTATTTTAAACATGAGTAATCGGTGAACCCCTGGTAGTGATCGTGCACAGGAAGAGGATGCAGCTATGAGATGTAAGCGAGACGGGGATAGCAGCACGCAGCGACCGCGTGCTCACCCACACATTGACCAAGAGTTACGCATGCGTCCGTGCTATTGAATACGTCTCAAAACGTCGAGGTCGACGTCACTGGCCTCTTTTCAGTGCGAAGTTCAGACGGTGGTCCTTGCGAAGAGATACCGAAATGCTACGACTATCCATCGGTCGCGCTACTAAACATAAAATTTGTAACCGGTACCTAAGATGGTTACAAATTAGGTTAGAACGATATAACACTGACGAAGTGTTTCGAGCTATTTGCCATTTGGGTTGTTAAGAAGATTAGTTGTTTAGTTATTATTTTAAGGGTGCGACTTGGCTAATTCCAGTCTCAGCTAGATTACTTTTCTTTCTTTACAGAATTCACCACTTAGTAGATTGCTCTACCTCAGTTCTCTGCAATGCTCTTCAGTGTGTAACTTTCCGGAACTCTATATTTATCCTCTTTTTGATGTCAATGAATTGATGTGAAGGCAAAACTTATTGCAATTTAAAATATTGAAATATTGCAGCAGCATCGTTGAATTCGTTGATGCCACTAGAATTAAAATCAACTCAAAATATCTTAATTGAATAATTAAGTAATTCCAATAAGATTGCCTTTAAATGTTCTTTAAATATCTGCCCCGAATCAGTTTAGCTGAAATAAAACAGGTGTGGAATTTTCCACTCGTATGAATTAACCAATTTTTGAACTGAAATTACTTTAACAGGTGGCCGCTAAAATACTTATTTAACTTTTGGTCGGTCAACATCTACACGATCAAGGACAAAAGACCGTTTTGAAAGGAATACAATTAACGCGAATATTTGATAAAAGTTGATTAAATAAATTTAATACAAGCAGGTCGGGTCGGCATTGGTATTTTAGACAAATCAAACAATATCGTGGCTTTTCGACACTGCTTAGTACCTACTAAGCATTGTTGAAAATGGCTTTCGTGGGAACATTAAATAAGGTACATACATACCTGTGGTTTAAATAGGTATGTGCTTTATTCATACATTAATTAATCATTTTCCCGTAAATTTAGCTACCAGGTTTACAGTAACACCTACCGACTGTTTAATTAATAATAATAAACGCTTTCACACTCACACCCCCGCACTAGGATTCCCTGTGTTGCGGGTGGCGGACACATACAGAA
>DWLO01001762.1:0-14046 GCA_018245335.1 Dalla quadristriga | reverse complement strand
GCTGGATTCAGAGGGCACAGGACCGGTCGGAGTGGCGTCGATTAGGGGAGGCCTATGTCCAGCAGTGGACCTCTAAACGCTGATGGATGGATGGATGGAATTCTCTCATAAGACAAATTTTAATTTTCATACAGACATACAAAGGAGAGACGGTAGTCTAATTAGCGTATTAGTCCCTGCTGACCCGCTGGTTAATTGTGTAACTGAAGACGATAGCGACACTCTCGATATCGCTATCGGCTTCATTACGATCCCGAAACTGGTAATCAAATAGGACAAATGGCGACATTTCTAAGGCTATGGTGAATGAAAACTGCATTCTTATTTGTCTCAAAGGCAAAATCATTCGTTCGTTGGCATAAAAGCTACGATGAAGGCGAGTATTCTCGCAATCAATTTGTGCGCCATTTGTCGTATTCGATTACGAGAGTCTAGGGATCGCAATGAAGCCGATGCCGATTCTCTCGTATTCATACACACTTAACCTGCTGTTCTCGCTAACGGTTGTTGGTAAACTGCAGTAGTTGTCGGCACATACCTCTGCAACTTAACGGCGTCCTTGTAAAGTCGCGAGGTGGGCACGTTGTATTGCTTGGCGTTCTCGAACATGATGTTCATGTCGCCGGCCACCTCCGACAGCGTGCCGTAGTTGCCGCGCCGGATCTTGTTCTTGATTTGATTCAACGAAACGGGGTTCTTGATCTCCTTGTAGTAGTCGGGGTACTCTCTGCGCGATGGAAGCTTCCAGAACGGATTCGCCAGTGGCGCGCCTTTCGGGAGGAACAAATTAATAAATGAATAAACGCTTACACATTCACACCCCCGCACTATAAACTTCTTTAATAAATTTCTTTATTGACAAAATCTAAGTAATATACATTTAAAGCGTGGAACCCTGCCTCCCAGAAAAGCGTGACCTGTGGCCTGGGAGACAGTTCCTTCCCAGTTCCTGGTATAAAGAAATCTAAGTAAAATCAGTTTTACAAATTTATTAATATATGAAAATAAAAACATGAGTTTAAGCCTATAGTTTTGACTGATTATGTATGTACGTGTAGGCGTGTATGTGTGCGTACGGGTGTGTGTGTGTGGTGATGTGTGTGCGTGTGTGGTAGAGAGATAGAGTGAGTGTGTTTGTCAGTTGGGTGTGTCAGTAACTGGTTTCAATATGTTTCATACAATAACTAGGATTCCCTGTGTTGCGGGTGGCGGACACACACAGATAACAGGTTCTACCATTATAGCTCAAAGTGCTCACTTCGTTTTAACATGGACACATTTTGTTAACTATAATATAATTTTGAATATTCAGTTTTGGAGATATTTGTTTCTCTTATTAGGATACAACAGAGCGCTCCTTGAAGCTCAAAGTACTGTAACGTATTGCAATGCCAGCATAAACTCACCGCTAGGCCCAAAGTGATTTTTGACAGTGTCCAGCAATTTCCACTGCGGTGAGTCCTCGTTGTCTACCTTTTCTTCATCACTGTCCCCGCTGTCTTCTGAATGCTGTAAATTCTGATATAAATTCATACAAATTCATCAGGACACAACAAGAAATATAAACTAAGAATTCCTGGACTTTGGCCTTCGTACCACGAGTTTGTGTTCAGTCTTAACCGATCATAACCATAAGCAAAGCGTGGGCGCAGTCTATAGTTTACTAGTGGCAAATACTATCGGCACGGGCCACACGCAAGACGTTCGCTTGCTACGGATGCGCGATTAGTCCATTTCACTCTATTCACTGGACTATGAGATTACTTCAACGCGTCTATAGGCACAAAGGCCAACTTTTACTACACGATCTCTCCTTACCGCAGGCTCGGGATCGGCTCCCGGGGACCCATGATGGCGAGAGCGCGGCTGTTCGGCACGGGCCCTACACGCGACGTTCGCTTGCTGCGGATCCGCTCGGACGTCTTCGACGACCCTCATAGTCCGCTTAACTCTATTTTCTGGACTATCGAGGTTAGTTCAACGCGTCTGCATGCTACAAAAACCACCTTTTACTACTCCCGCTCTCACCTTAACCTCAGGCTCGGGGTCGGCGCCCGGGGGGTCCATGATGGCGAGTGCGCGGCTGGTCGGCACGGGCCCCACGCGCGACGTGCGCTTGCTGCGGATGCGCTCGGACGTCTTCGACGGGCCCCCGCGCCCGTGCTGGTCGATCTCCTGCTTGCGCACTTGTATTACCTGCGGACAAAGGAAACAGTTATCAGTTGTTTAGTTAACTCAGTGCATGATTTAAAACCTTAACTGGCCGAGTGCGTGTCGTCCTCGCGTGGAGCGTATTCTGTACCGAATTTAAAGTTGTTCCGTGCAGATTCGGAAAATTAGGCCATGACAGACGCGAGTGATTAGGATCGCGTCCGCACTAAGGGTTCCGTTCTTTCATCGGATCTACGGAATATTAAAAGAATAAAGAGGTGTCCTTCAGGGCCGGCGACGCACTGGCGATATGAAAAATATGGTCAAAAATTAAATTGAATATGGTATTTATAAACATAGTCAACGGTTTTTGGAATTTATGTCTGTCTGTCACAGTCTGTGTCCACACTGACATTTGTCGACATTTGTTGTCCCGGTAAACTGTCGCTCCGACCTAATGTGACTCTAGCTCTAACGGCAGTCTCTACCAGTCGGCCCTGGGTGATTGCGAGAAGGCTAGGTAGGCATAAAAACATTCATGTATATCTTATAGAAATCATTGTTGTATTTAAGGACAATACGACAATGATATCGACGAACATTTTTCAAAAATCTATATAGACTATTACAAATCATTGAAAATTTTCTATGTCCAGGCGAGAGAGTTGCAAAATGTGATAGTTCTCTTATGCCCATCATAGGACTGCTCAACATGGCTTATAACGAAATATTGAAAATACTTAAAACTTCTATGTTGCTAATTATACACACTAAATCAAAGCGGCACATTGCTCTTAGCGAGTGGTCAGTAGGAACAATAAAATATCACAATAGACGGAAATTCCACGAACTGACAACCATTCCTTTACTCACGACTACCCTAAGGTTGGCTGGTAGATAATGCTTTGAGCATTAAGTAATTAAGCCTTTTGTACCAAACGTTAGTGAGGTATACTAAAGTTTAAATAAATACATAAGCGCTAAACAAGCAAATTAAACGCTTAAAACCCCGCACTAGGAATCCATATTGCAAATGGTGGACACACACAGAAAACAACACAATTTAACGCCCAAGAATCGAGTACAAACACCTTTCTGCCATTCATCTGAGTATTGTGATATTTACTGTCTGCACTGACTTAAAATGGCAAAGGCAAAAAAGCTTATAACTACTGATTTAAGACCCAAATATATGTATATTACAAAGAAACACAGCAACACAATGTAGGATACCCAAGCTATATCACGTCTAGAAACGTATATTTGTCTAATTTTATTATTGTTTTGTCTGGTGACACAGGGGCTGTGAACACTATGCCAATCTTACTGTGTTTAACTTGTAAAAACAGAAAGCAAACGGGCATCACGTGCTGATGAATGGTCACCCTTATAGACATGAGGAAAGCCACAGAAGTCTCCAATGCGTGGCTTGAGCCCCTATTTGTAAGAAGGCCAAGTCATAGCGCTCTGGAAAAACCTCAGACGGAAGCTACTCCACACTTTAAATGTGCATAGCAAAAGGGAACGTGCGAACCGAACTGTGGAATACCACAAGTCCAGTCCATGTTAATGAAATCTCAATAAAGGTTTAAAGTCAGTTTCGTACTCACTTTCTTCAAAGCCTTAGCGCCTTTATATATATGACTACCGGGCTCGTTGAAATTGCAAGCGTTCCTGACCATCAGCAAGAGGTCAGCCTCCATTTCGTTGAGATTTGAATACTCGCCGCCTTGTATCTTCTGCGCGATTATTTTCAAATCAATGGGAGACTCGGTTACACTGAAATAATCTGGGTAGCGGCGTTTCGAGGGCAGAAATTGAAATGGTGGGTAAAGGGGACGCCCGTCTATGTTTGCTGTCATTACCTGTAATATACAATGTCCTCGGTTTAGATCTCTAACTGCTAACGCAATACTCTCTTTGGTAATTTTACGTTAATCAGTGCCCGTCAGCTTATCAACCTCTATAACCAACTTCAACATACAACTCTATTACTACTATCTGAGATTGTTCGCAATTACTTTGCATAGCTTATCAACATGGCTCAAAGCAAAGTAGGCACCTCAAATTTAGTATCTTACAATACAATGTGGTCAAATTAGTACAGTAAGCTGCACAAGTATCTGAATTATTAATTAGTTTAATAAAACGGTGTTCTATGCTACAAAGTTTCTGGTGCCGCTTCCACTACTATAACCAAAACACATTACAACAGAGTGGTCCTATGTAGTGTACCTACACGAGTACCTACTTATACTCACAGTAATAATTACTCTGTTTAGTAATCAAAAATTTCCTATTTTATACCAGTAAAGGATACCGAGAGTATTCGGTGACACTGTATACAGCAAATCCAAAAAAAACGGCTTAAATATTGAGACATCAACATCAATGATACAAGATAAATTTGTAATTTCATTTCTTCTGGGTAGATAGGTAAAACCTAGTTAACTTTGGCATAATATCCATGTTAGTCTATGAAGCATGCTCAGATGCAAAAAGCCACACTTGGCATAAAACCTAAGACTTACAGAATTAAACAACTCTTCATAGATGCTATCCTCCTCGTTGTTGGTTGATGTCTCAGAGAGATCTTCAGTTACATCAGACCGCCTGCTTGATGAGCCATTGCGAGACAGTTTTGGGGCTTTGGTATCTTCACCTAAGGTAAACATAATATTGTTTATTATATTCAGAAATTAAAATTAGTTATTAACAGCAATTTGAAAGCACACTTATAACAGAAGGAAGTGATAGATAAAATAACCAATTTGCAACATACAAATATTTCCAATATATGCCCAAAGAATTTGGCCACAATGTATTCAGCTGCAACAACCATATTATGTACTGACACATGTGTATGTTACAGTCAAAACTATTAACTGGTCAGAAGTACTTTTGACTAAAGATGTTGGTCAAAAGTAGATTTTACTAAAAAATATTGGTTAGAACCCGATGGCAAAGAGGTTTTGGGCCCCTGTAAGCATTTTTATATGTAAATTAAAATAGCCAACCTATCTATATGTATGCATTACTTCATTAGTTTCTCCATTACTTTTGACCGGATAAGAATTTTGAAGTGACATAATATACACAATCTACCAGTGGGGCGAAACCTGTTAGGCAGAGAATCCACTGCAAATGTACCACTGCCAGTCTACCAAACCTGTCAGCAAAGTTTGTATTACATTTTTGTTGACAAGGTGTGGTGAGTATTGAAAAATCAGTACATAAGGAACATATTTCATCTGAGACTGCCTTGGAACAGATTTGTGGTAATTTTTAGAACTTCAAAAAAGGAGTTTCTCAGTTCAATCAGTATATATTTTATATGTTAATATCTCGAGAACCACTGATTGTATTTCTATGCAGTTTTCATTAATCAATAATTTGCCAATACTAACATAAAAAAAAGATTTATATTTGATATTAACACAATCACTAATATAATATTACTATCACTCCAAACTCACCACTTTCAAGAGCAGTCCTATTCTGGTTGTAAAGCTTCCACAATTCAGTTGCATCCTTGTACTCAACCGAGTCTGGCTTGTAGAAAGCCTTAGCATTATTAACCAACAGCTCGATGTCTGCTGAGAGTTCTTCAATGTCCTCATAAGTGTCAGTTTTTAGCTTTTGTTGCACCTAATACACAAATTGAGGAAATAAATAAATGTGTGTAGTTAATCAATAACTAGCTTAGCATTTACAATTATGTATATCTTGCCAAGTGACATTAACTTTTAAATCAGTCAACGATGGCAACACCCTCAACTGCTGTTAGTCACTGGGATATATTTGTTTGTGGCACAATACCTCTCTTGAAATGAATGGTATGGAAATAAAAACATTAATAAATGTTCTTTTTTATAAACAAATTCCTCCGCTAGTCCTCTAGTACTACTCACCCGTAGCAGATCTATTGGCTGTGAAACCACTTCATAGTATTGTGGCTCTTGACGCCTCTTTGGAGCCCTGATGAAGGAGTCACAAAGTAGAGTACCATCATCTTTCTTATAGGACCGGATGGTGTCATACAATTGTTGACATATCTCACTCTAAAAGAAAAGAAACAATTCTTTTAATTCAAATTTAAAATTCAATAAATCCTCCCATCAGGAAAAATATTACGGGTGTTTTGCAATTGGTGTGGATTTAATTTTAGTAATTACTTCAAATTTTTGTCAATATGAAATATTTACATTGTTACACCGACCTATAATCATGTTTCATGTTGCAGATTTCATGCTCATAATATAATTATAGCCATATACTAACACATTTGCAATATATGAAGGTTCTTAGGAAGTTAACCTATATTAGAGCAAAAACAAATTATACAATAAAAATAAATAGAATAGAATAGGCATCCAATTTAGTCTCATTTTGGGCAAAACAATAATAACAACACCTAGGTTATTACAACATGCAACAGTACTTGGCTGTGACCCGCACTCAAGGAATATTCAAAGAGACACTTTCCACCTACCGGCTCTAATTTTTTCTTTTTTCTAGATGGCGGTGGTCCAGGATTGACGAGCTCGACTCCATCATCACTGTCGTCCCCATCAGCGCCGCGGCTAGCCGCTGAAGAGGTTCGACGCCTCTTACTCATTTTTAAAAAATAAGACAGTACCCCTCCTGGAAGCACTTTGCTATCTTTGTTTATCCAAACAGAAGCTAAATATTGCACATACTGAATATCCTTTATATTGAAACAAGTTTTAGCAAGTGTTCCAGCAAGTTGACGTCAGTATTTTACAACAATATTTCCGACTTTCGGGTATATAGTGTATTATCTATGTTTCCGACCACAGTTAAAGAAGTCGTAAATATTATACCAAAAAAATTATACAAGCTTCTTTGCTTCGTATTTCACCACAAACACAAGTCGTCCCAGACAGATTAAAAACCTTGAATTTTTTTATTGCTGTCAAACTTGCACTACACAGATGTCATATCATCACAGTAAATAAAAAAAATCATTTCATTTTATAAATTATATTAATTTAACTTAAATATTCCACAAATGGGCTACAGATATCCTTTAGTTTGTACTAAATAACATTACCATCTCGGCTTTACCATCAAAGTGGCTTCATAATCACATATTACTTTGTAATATTACTGAATGCATAATTAAATCTATGCCCGAAAGCAAAGAACTTGGTTGAAAAAAACGTAGGAGGGTACTTTGACATACTGAATTCAAATTATTCGAAGTGAATTATTGAAACGTCTTTTGCAACTTGAATTGAATCACCTCGACCCTATAAAATACGGTTTACTAAGCAAAAATGAATAAATATTTTAAGAACATGGTTTTGTGCAGCGAGCTGGACTTTCACTGTCTTTTGTGCGAGGAGTCTTTTAAAAATATATCAGAAGTGGAGAAACACTTATTATGGGAGAAGCACAGGCGCAGTCTCAAAAAGCAAAACATTGTGCCCAAGTACAAGGAGAGCATTCACAAGGTCTTATTCAAATATTAACAATTGTGGTAGCTCACTGCTTCCAGGTCAGGGCTCAATTTGCGTGGCGGCTACGAGGCTATGAGGAGGTTAAGTACACACTAAGTGGTCATCCGATATGCGAGCGGCGTGTTGGAGTGCGCTCTAGGTCTTCTCAGCTATAAGGAGATCTGTTCCTTCATCATCATCATCCACAGCCTATAACAGTCCACTGCTGGACTAAAGGCCTCTCAAAATTGGGAGGATTTGCCCATAATCGCCACCCTGGGCAAGCGGGTCGATGATTGCAGTAGATGGTAGTTGCTGCTGCTAGTTCTCTGATCTGTGCCTTACAGTGGGGTAGTGATCTGTATCCAAGTGACACAGTGTCTTGGCGATACGTCCCCGGTCAAACCACTTGATATGTATTATACTTGTTTATTTTTAGATTGGACAGTCATATTATTGTGAGATATGTAACTGTGTTCTTCAGTCCCAAACTTTACAAGAACACATCAAAAGTGATGGCCACAAAGAACGCAAGACTAATCCAGAAACTGATCTTAAAAGGATTGGTCTGGGAAAACGGGAAGATACCGGTTCAATCAAGTTTCCTAAATTGAAAATAAATCGGCTTCAATGGCATGGAATAAGTAACAGGAAGTGTGCACTCTGTAATGTTACAGTTGAAAGTGTCAACGATCACATTAGTACTACAAAGCACATGGTGAAAATAATTCAAAGCCAAGTAATCGAGAATACTAGTAATTACTTCAGAAAGGTCTGTAAAAATCGTATTTGAAGTTAAGATTTGGTTAAGATGATATTGGCTGTTTATTAATTTGATTTTAATAACTTGAATGTTTGTAGAAAACATTCGTAAAATGTAATACAAAAAGTAACACATACAATGGGTGACCTAATCGCTCCCAAACAATCTCTTCAAGGCTCCAGGTGTTTCTACTTATAACAAGTAGTAGTAGTGTAACAAGATTTATATACTTTCAGATTGACAAAAACTTTTACTGCTTTAGTTGCAGTGACATTTTAAATGATGAATCCTTTAACAAGCATTGTTGCATAAAAGTATCGTCAAATAAAAATGATGAAAATAAGATAATTAAAGATAATGAATATAAGAAAATTAAAGACAATGAAAATAAGAAAATTAAAGATAATGAAAATAAGAAAGTTAAAGCTACTGAAAATACTAAAAATAAAGAGAACGAAAATAAGAAAAAATTTGCATCACCTGAATTATTAAAACTATTATCAGATACTGAAAAGGATAGATATGATATTAATATAAAAGAGAAAACGGCCACATGCAAGCTTTGCAATGTCAATGTTGATGTGACATTTAAAGCTTTGGATAAACACATACACACATATCACGAAGATACTGTGAAGTATATAGACCCAGAGGATCATGGGAAACTAAGGTCGGACCTAGCAGTATATGGCAGAGAAAATTTTATCAAACTTAATGAAGGGGGTAGTAAGGGCTATTGTACCTTATGTGACATTTACTTGTCAGCACACATAAGAGTTGCAAAAGACCATGTAAAGGGTATAAGACACAGGGGGCATTTGGAATTGAAAGGTCTAGTTGCAAGTAAGAAGCATTCTTTGCCAGGTCGAAGAGTCCAACCACTTCAACATTTCCTAAAGGACATGTTTCACACACCACCTTTGAATGTAATGTGCATCAACCTCAATTTGTGTGTGAATGGCCTGAGCTTTATGTTTACCACTACAGTAGATAATGACAGGAAACTAAAAAGAAAATGTTATTGCTGTGATGTTATCTTAAACTGTGAAGACCTGAAGGAACATTGGAAAAGTAAAAAACATAGAGATGCATTTGTAAGTGTTGATGTGCTGTTGATGGACAATGAGTTTATTAGAATTGTAAGTCCTGTATTTTTTAAATTACTTAAAGCAGTAATTATTTGCTATGTTATGTTTAGATTTATTTATTACTATAATTAATGTGTCGAAGTGTTTTGCTTTAGATATTGATATGATCAATAATTTATTTGCTGCAACTGTAAATAATTGTATCAGGCGTTACTTTGCGGAAATCCATTGTTATAAAGCTATCTGCGAATTGTTGCAAAGTAGATTATTAAACATATCTTTGTAAATAAGTTTATATCTCATGTTAGGACAACAGTTCTTGCAAGAGAGAACTGCATAAGTATTCCCGAAGAAGATTGATGCGAAAATTGCAACCATTTTTTATTGTGGGTGCAAAGATGATTGCTGTGTGCTTTTTCTGTTAGTTTAGTTGGGGAGTGCCTACAATACTAGATACTACAAAACTTTGCAATTCCAGATCCGGCCGGGGCTATTTCACTGTGGCTTCTGTAACCAAGTATTTCCTTTCTGGGAAGCTATGGACAGACATATTGCTAGTTGGGAGCATGTCCATGCCAAGCAAAAGCATCAACTGGTGTGTACACTCTCCCTGCAGTGGTACGCTGAGCATAAAACTAATGGTGCTATTCGTTTCTCTGATGAATTGTATCTAAAGTTGATAGACCATGGGATAATCCAGTGAGAGCAAGAGGTCTGCATAAAGATTCCTCTTTTTGTTTTTGTTATTTTTGTACCTACTTCATTGAGTCTAGTTTTGTTACTTTTTTTTTGCTTATTAATAAACAGTGGTGATTTGCAGATTTAATTTTAATTCAAATAACTCATGTCTTTATTAACATTTATTTAAAATATGACAATGTCACAGTTAGTGCCAAGGCTTGATAATGTGATGGTAAAGATCAAACCACTGGTTAAAATGAGATAGCAACATAATCACATCATTTTCACATTCTTCGTGCAGTTTCTGTAACTTTTCTAGAGTAGCCTTAACATAGGACTCCCTAGTAACTCCTGTTAAATTGTTAATTCTTATATCAAGTAATAAGACAATATGCCTTAAGTGAATTGGATACAAAAGCGAGAAGTCCATTTTAAAACATTTGTCCTGTACAAGATCAATAAATATAGCTATAAATTTCTTCATCTGTCTGTCAAAATCAGTTTTTATAAATAAATAGTTCATAATACAGCAACAAATTTGAAAACATTCACTTGAAACAGAACACATTTCAACTAAATTAAGAAGCTCTTCTTGGTCTGACATCCACTCCTCTAAATCAATAATCTCAGTCTCTAATATCTCATAGGAAGACTTCAGTAATTGCTTTTCAATTTCAGGCTTTAGTTTAATAGATATGTCATCAGTCTTAGTTTTGGTTCTTGAAACAAAGTTGACATTCCACACTGACTTAAGGATACTTAAGTATGGACTGTTTTTATGATCACCATCAATATTCCAGTATATTACATCCCTTAAAAGAGTATCCTGCATTTCTTCTTTGGTTTCTTTTAAGTTGGCAAGTGCTTGTTTAACTTCTGGGGTAAGAGATGGGGAGTGAAGAGAACTAATGTTGATCTCTTTCATATTTCTCATTAAATATATGTCCAGAATTCTGTCTGAATCAATAGTATTATTATTTTGATCGTTCAGAAGTTCATCATAAGAATTTTTGAGTATTTCAGTAACATCGTCATCAATGCATAGATGGTCAGTGGGTTCTACTTTGCACGATTCACGAATATTTGTCAGTACTTTCTGTTTAATACTGGAATTTTTTACATCCAGAAGTTTTACGCAACTTTTTGCGAGTAAATCTGCGACATCTTTGTCAAGAAGCGGATTCTCGTAAGTAAACGCAGGACAAGATTCATTACTAAACTTTATTATCTTTTCAATCAATCCTTTATCCATGTTAAGTATTAAGTAGGTATTCCTTCGCAATTAAGAATTATGATGTAAAGACTAATGCTTCTTGTAGAGCAATGTTATTTATCTTAACTAACGTTCAGGTCCTTTCACACCAGGAGTGGACAGAACAAAGATTAGTTATAGTAACTGTCCTAGATTCCAGAGAACATTATTCCAAAGAACATATTACTCGAGAACTCAAGAGATCAATAAATTCAACACTGTTCAGCTCTTTCATCTTTTGATTATTAAAAAAGTAGTTAAAATTACCTAGGTTCGCTCATTATTCAGTGTTTTGTTAAACATGTCAAATTGTCATGTCACTGTCTGGCACAGTGCACAGATTGCTATATTATATGTAGCTGTGTTATCATAGATTATTGTCTTAGCCACATTATATTAGGTATTTTCTTATCTCAGATAATAAAAGCAAGGTTGAATTTGATATTTATGCATGTAATTTTAATAAATAAAAGATATTGACATTTTTCAGCTGGCTAGCTAGAGCTACCATCTATTGGCGAGTAGCTTGTGTAGTAAAATGTTCATGACGTTTTATTTACTCTATTGAATACTAGATGGCTGGTGTAGTACGTATATTTTACAAATTAATTATTTGACTTTACTAAGAGTGCTCACCTTAGTACTAGTATTATGCTATCTGGGGCTTTCAATTGTAAGTAGATACGAGTTACCTGTATTGCATCGAATGAGCTAATGGCACAATTATTATTGGCACAGTGTAATAATCCATAAATAGGTTTTTTCTACATAAATACGTTGTATGAAGATATTGTAGGTAGTCAGACTGTGCTATCGTTGTACAAAGCCCAATATTTAAAAAAGATAGGGTTACATCTCAACTAAATTGATTTAATTAAAAGTTTACATAAAAAATAAATAAAAGATTTTATTTATATCATTGAGGCGAGAGCTGTGCAAGAATTAATACATTTATACAACGTTTACAGATTGAGGTACCTACTAAAAAGTTACTAATTATCCATATAAAGTAGAGAAATTACTCTTGAGACTTTCATGCAAAGTTTTAGAAATGTCTTTTATCCACATAATAAACCTTTGATATTATTACTATCTTTAGCTATTAACAGTATCATTTTTCAATAATTGGAATGATGTCACTTTTCTATTTAACCGACGATATGTTCAAAAATTAGGTTCATAATACTATAACTGAAGGAAAATTGGTGGAAACAAAACACACTAAAAGCCGTTGTATCGCCTTAATTATCGAACGCGATCGGCACAGTAGGCAGGTACTTGTCCATAACTGAAATGTTCCTAAAGGCGAGTTTTGTGCATTCCCAAACACCAGTCCCCATTAGCACGGTCAATAAAACTTAATACGATAAAACAATAAGCTGTGCACTTTGACTTGAATGTTCGCTTTCTCCAGCAAGCACGAAAAGAGCATTAGAACTAATGAAACTACAAACCTAATTTCCAAACTACTTACCTTATTCTTACTAAATGTTAATAGAGGAAAGTACAATTTCAATTCACCTTTCATCCTACATACGACGACGCTACGTACCTTTTAAACTGAGTTTGCACTGACGAAACATTATCATAAAAACCTTATATTAAAGCCAATTGGTAGACATGGCATGCTAATACATCGCATTAGGTACAGAAAAATGGGTTGGGTGCAAATACACGTAAAAACGCACCAGTCCCTCGTACAGTCATGTTCGAAGTTTGTCTCACATTTCTATGGGCGGCAGTGTATGAGAATGCAGTCCTATTTGCTCGTTTGCTTCAAATTAAATTTAAAAAAAAAATTGGTTACTCGATTTGCTTGAATCATACTATTTGATCTATTCAGATAATAATATAATTCATGCAAATCAAGTTATCATGAACATACGGCGTTTTGTTAAAAAAAAGCGATGGAGCAACTTAACATGAGTTATGTTTATAGTGTTCTTGAACGGAATGGATGGTGTATTTCGAAAGTCAGTATTTGTGGGGCCGGGTTAATAAATTACCATCGGGACCTCACATAGAGGCCTCTAAATACGTGGGCTGGCACGGCGCCCCGCCCGAGAGCGAGAGGACAGCATTCCCTTCTCTCACGCGCTCATTTAGTAACATTCAATGTATCAACCATTCAAATAAGTGTGTTGTAGCAAGTAGGTAGTAAACTGTTGTAGAGGACTACATCTCCTTCTCGCTCGCACATTCTAATATTTACAATGTTTTTGTTTATTTTATTTATTGGATCGCCAACATTACAGTATTTCCAGTATTTCCTACACTGTTTCCATTAAGGCGCTACATCGATCCTCACTTGAAAATGAAGCGGACGGATCACGGACCATTCACGCAGGACCATGGGGTTTTAAAATTACAGTGATGCAACTATTTCATGTACGTAAATCGTGAGATGGCTATAGTGAAAACGCGCTCGAAAATTTCACAAAATTCAATGGCAAAGTACAATTTTTTTTTTAAATTAACTAATACTATGTGACCAAGTATTATGTGAATTGATATGTAATTAAATTGTAAGACTACGAGATAAAAATAACATTAAACATATTAAACTCAGCATAATTTGGATATTTAATTCTTAACACTGCCTAGTGTGTTAGAAAAATAATTTTTTTTAGTCATTTATTCATAACCACA